>JAJEKV010000008.1:24014617-24288072 GCA_021234155.1 Isoetes taiwanensis | reverse complement strand
AGGTCTTTCCAAAGCTTATTTAACATGCCCTTTGCTCTAATCTCGCCTTTGCTTCTCATAGATTTAGAATAGAACATCCTCCACGGTGTACATGCCAACTCTGGCTGAGGTTCATGGGGTTTGAGGGCTCCAAAGTCACGGGGGTCTCATTTGCCCTCAAAGAGGTCAACAGAATCCGGTTTGGGGCTTTCGAGGAAGGCCCGAGATTGGAAGCGCCTTTTGGGGGGGAGTTTGGGGGGTTTGGGTCTAGAGAGATTGTAAACCCTAGAGAGAGAAGCCGAGAAAGGGGCAAATCAAGGGGATCTATGCAAGGGGGTGGCGCTAGAGGAGAGGGTAGGCATTTGTGGAAAGGTTTGTTTGTAAAGGATTACTTTGATTAGTCAAAGATTGGGAAGGAACAAGTTGGAGACACATTGTTTATACATAATGACTGACCCGGCATTGGCGGGCCCAAAATTCTAAATATATCAGATTGATGAACATATATGTTATCTACGCTATACAAAATACCTTGAAATGATGTCAAATGAACTTAATTAGATTGGTTTATGGCTTGACTTATATAAAGAATAAAGTATTCAATATAAATACCTTTGTAAAGTGAAGAAGAATTGTTGGGAGGCTAAAGTTACAAATATATCAATTGATGAACATATATGTTATCTCATGAAAATGCATAATAAATATCTAAATGAACTTTAATTCAGTGGACATGACGACTTACCCTCAAAATAGTTTTCAATATCAGAATCTTGGCATAAGTGGGATGAATAATGAATGGCTGAGGCGTGGTTAGGCATGAGGCCTGCCCAGCAGAGAATGTTGTGGTGGTGACAGACTGGGCATTGAGGCGTGAGAACACGTTTCTCGTTTCATTGCATGTGGCATTGTGCAGATTAGCCGGAGTGCAGGCCTCCATTCAGCTATAGGTGCTTGAAGCTTGTTCTGAGGAATATTTAGCCAGGAGATTTGCTCAATCTAGAGAGCTTTTTTGCAATAGAAGAGAGATATTTTACGCACCATCTACAAAATCAACATAGAAAGAATAGGATTATCATCAAGAATGATAAACCAACAAACCAAATTCTCAGAACATGAGCGAATGGAAATAATGTGTACAGAAGTAATTACATTGTGGGGATGCTCTTTTAGGCGTAAACACCGACAAAGAAGAAAACAACTAAAAGATAAAACCCACCTTAATCTTGGGTCATCTAAATTGAGTATAGTAATTATCTGTGAATAATGTATTACCTTTGGGCTATTATTAAAGAGCTCCTTTGTATAGTGCCCGTGGGATCATGAACTCACAGTATCACCCTTTAAGCATGAAGGTATCCTGTCTGATGAATCTTTCTCCACGAGGTACTTCATTGTGGCAATGATATAGAAAGCGATAAAGAAATTCAACGAGCAATTACCTTCTTGGGATGGATTTTCTAGAGCAAGGAAAATGAAGTCAAAGTTTAAGTAGTAGTAGTAGCAATAGTGGAAAGAAACCAAAAGAAACTTGATTATTCAAGTAGTAGCTCTTGCTAATACTAACGAGAGAGATAGTTGAATGTTGTGCAAATGGAAGGTAATCTCAAAGGCATGCTTGTATAACAGCCTATTCTTTTCTTCTCAAACCAATTTACATCTTTTCTCTGGCCGGAGCAAATGCGACACATTTCCATTCTAGAGGATCGTGAGTTGGAAACCAACATCATGGAGTCTTGTAAAAGCTTTGGGTTTGGCCAAGATAACCTCCTTTTTTAGAATCTAAAGCGCAGTGTTTGTATGCGGAGTTCAAAGGTTTACTTACCAAGTACAGTCAAATGTTTCTATATTTGTTGAATTTTCTTTTGGTTTGTTATAATAAGAATGGGTGGAGCTCGAGGAAAAGCGATCTTTCAAAGTAAGTGATCACATGCTTGGTGTAATATTTACACTTTGAAACACGTACGAGCGTTTGATGCATATAAAAGAAACCAATATCGAGGGATTCTAAAAGGAAAATCACCAACACTTTTTACCCTGAGGCACATAAACCTGAAAATTAGAAAAAACATATGTCCATTTAGATTTGGAGCACATCCAACCAAGATAAAACTCTTTGTAATAGAGAACTTAAGTGCCTCGACCGCGTGAAGCAAGGGAAAAGAGGAGTTATTAGTGGGCTTAAAATAGTTTTGATTGTAAGCATGAAGAAAATGTTTGTGTGCAAGAGCACAATGGCCAGGAGAAAAAAATCTTGGGCGCCACCTATGATTTTGCGATAACATTTTTCCAGTTCTGGAAGGCGGGTGGGAGCTGGGGTGGGTGGGATTGTTGGGATCTTATGGCGAGAGACAATGTCAAAGGAAACAAAATGGGCATTGGAAATAAACAAAACCCACAATGTGAAAACTGGTTTTGAGCTTATAGACTGGTTCTAGATGAGCTTAGCCTATATCAAGAAAAAACTCACCTCCCTCACTTGTCGGAATTTAACCGATATCAAACCTCACGTACACAAAAGTAGATGACGACATAGATTAAAGAGCTGTGAATCACGAGGATCTGGTCGGCTTAAGAGCTTAAAGAAGCATCAAAATGGTAGCCGCTACTTACATAAATGTGATTCGAGGAAATAACCTTAAGCCATCCAGCAGGATGAATCGACTCCTTGTTGTCTAATTCTCCTATAAGAAAGTCGAGAAATTGAAGCTAGAAGCGAAGCGGTATATATACCTAGAAATCTTTCTTTCTCACAGCCCGTATATCTAATCGGTACACATATACCATGGTTGCTAGGACTTGAAACGTGGCATTTCAGGCTCCATAAAGCTCCCTGATAACAGTAGCTGGCAGTGCAGGGACTGTTAGAAACTCAGGAGGAATTTTTTTGGGTTTTTCAAATCATGTTTTGGGGTTTTATGGAATGTTCCTATAATATTCCTTGCATGCGATGGATAAAGCCCAGATTGGTGGTGGGATTCAAAAGCAGACCAACCAAAAATATGCTTTGTATGCACTAAAGACAAACATCAAAACAGATATACATATAAGGACTTGAAGTAGATATAATGAGAAAATATGACTTGAGTAGATATATAAGGACTTGAAGTGAAAGATTATTATGCTTTAATGTCAACAAAATTATAAACTTATAATGTAGGTCAGCTGTATTCTCAAAGTGCCTCATCGATCTCGTAAAGACATAAGCCGTCTTCTTTTTGTTGCTTTTCAATGCGGTAGTAAAGACATAAAGATGCATTTTTGCTTTCCAACAAAATTATAAAAAGCTGCAACAGGACAAACCACACTTCCTCCGATTGCTCGACATACAGGGGCAGACTAAGACAAAGGTAGAGAGTGCCTTGGCCACTTGCTTCAATCAGGCGGCTCTTCAAGCACATCCACTTCCAATGCTCATCTTCATCCAAATCAGGAGTCGGTGGGGCTTCTTCCGGTGAAAGGTTTCTTGAACATGGACATCATAGATGTGTTTTGATCACATCACAAATGTCAAGTCAATATCCGATGCAAAACAATGGAGACCATCTATAAGTGCACATTACCTCAACCATAGATCCTGTGCACTTTTGACAGAGATCAACAACATAGTCACCAGGTTCACATGGAAATTTGGAAGCAAGAATTCATTAGGTGCTCTTCTCAAGTTCATGCCCATGGACTCATGAGTAGCGGTTTTGAATCGTGCTTGACCTAAAGTAATGCCTCAACAGTTAGGAGTTGTGATTCCAGCACCGTGTTTATTCAAACGTCGTCACGGTTTGAATGATGGATTTGTTGCTTCGTTTGTATGGTATACTTTCGGGCGCATCCTGAAATAGTACCATACTTATCTTTGGCCAAGGCTGAATGGTGCATCTCCTATCATGATGTAGGTTCTATTTCCTATTTCAAAGGTTCTTTTTTCTGGCTATGTCGTTGCTTTCTGAAATTTCGAAACGCCAGTACCAACCATCCACTATCGTCCAAACCGAAACTCACCCAAAGTGGAAACGTCATCTATCAAATGAGATCAGTTTGAATTTCGGAACAGGGTGTTTCATTCATGTCTTTTTTGTAAGGTTCATTGGTGGGTAGATCAATAGGAACCGTATTTGCACCCCAATCTCTCCTTTCCCATTCACTGCTCTAGCGATTTTTCTTAGCTTCTTTTCCCAAGTTTTCTCATGGCGAAAACCTCATCCGCCACGTGGGAGATGGCTCGTGAAACCATACAAACATCAGACCCTCAATGGCTGAAATTCACTATTAGATTCTCTTGGAATTGAGTTTTTAATCTTAGGCAGCACACAGCATATGGGGTGGCGATGTGGTAATCTTCAAAGTATCGCCTTCTTCTTCTTTATAGGAAACTTCAACAACTTTTTAAATGGGACAACATTTGGCTTTCCTTTCTTACTTCTTTTTCTCCTACTCCGGTAACAAGTTCATCAACTTCATCTACCTTCCTTTTTGGACCCCTCTAATTTTTATTGCAATCCTCCTCCTCTTCTTAGGGATAAGAGCCAATGGGGAGACCAACCACCCAGGACATTCTCCCTTTCCCGTTGTATGCCCTGCTTCGATCAGTTTCCCTTTGGACCTCATCCAGATCTATTTGCTGTTTGAGACACCCAAATATGTCACGGGATGCAAAGTTCATCACTTATTATGCTGCGAGTATTTAGAAACTCACCTTGACTCACAGCATGCCCAGTCTTTTGAATTTCAAATGCTTGAAGCGTAGCAGAAGAAGGCATGTATTTCCTCCCAATGTTTCTTAAACTTATTTGAACGGAATTCTTAGCTTTGAGCGTTACGAACCATGTCTCAACATCACAATCCACGAGGTATTAGCACGCATAAGTGCTGTTGCTCGGTGGCCCCATTCACCAAAACTCCACCCAGTTCTAAACAGAGATGCTCTAACCATGTTTCTTTTTTGATCCAAATCTTGAAACTCTTGTCCTTTGAGTAGGGATTTTTTTGGTAAATTACCAAAGCCCGAGAAGTCTTGGGTATAGTCAACATCAATTGTCTCGACATTGTTAACTAGACGTGCATGAACAAAACTCTCGAGTCACATTGACTCAGGATTCCGATCCTTGGTTGTAGCCTTAAAGTAACGGACGTTACAAACTCCGGATTCCACAGTAACTAAGTACTTACATTTTCGTCCATTTTACTGGCACTTCTTTTTAAAATTGGCCTTCAATACCTCAACATAGGAGATGTTATCATAGTTAGACAAAGTAAATCTTCTAATCCTTAATTGACCTTCATCCGACACAGTTGAGCAAACAAGTAGTATTAGTTCGTTGGAAGAATAATGACATTAAATTAATATCGGCTACATTATACATAAAATCCCAAGTGTAGACCTTCCGTGTGAGGAGGGTACCAAAGTGTTTAGACAAATCATTTCCCACTTGTTCTTTGTGCCTTCAACTCTCACAGGCCGTCTTTTAATGTATTTATGGGTTTTAGCAGGTAGCAACCCTATCACTATCCATAAAATTGTGTGAAGACTTTGGTGCACAAACCCAGTCTGAGTTTAATCTGGTTTTGTGAAGTGAAGGTTACAATAACGTACTGCAACAACATGATAAATTTATGAAAAAAAAGATCTTACGGTTGGCGACTAAACCAGGCGATAAAGAGATGTCTCATTTGAAACCATCAAACGGAATAGAAATCAGCTGAAACTGAAATAATATGTTGACAGTGTATGTTTGTATGTGGCCCGTTTCAATTTAGTATTCGTTGGTGGTTTCGTCTGTGGAAGACATATTGCATAAGTTATTAATCGGGATTGCATTCAATGGGGACTCTTCAAAGTACCTTAGCTGCTTCTTGCCACGGTAGAAGTTACAACCATGAATTGTCCTCGCCGGTGGCGATTCACATCCTCCACGCTTCTTTGTTGCCATGGATAGAATAGACATGATTTTACATATCCATCCTATTTTGAAAGTTTCTCTCTCAGCGCGCTGCGGGGAACCAACTTTTGAACTTCTTCATTTATTTTATCACGACGCAATATAGGGCATCAATGGTGGCTCTGATGCCTTTTGTGCTAAACTTCATCTAATGTCACCCTATTTTGAAAGTTTCTCTCAAATTCAGCGAAGATCCACTGGATCATCTTCATTGATCGACTTCTTTCCCTTCTTCTGCTTATTAACGCACTATTTGGTTGCCTCTCTCTTTTCATCATCCTCAATTTCGCCTTCTCTTCATGCAGGCATTTTCGGTACCCAATTCATTTCACTACTTGCTATTCTTTCCGACACATTACCTTCATTGTTAGTCAACTCGCTCACGGTAACTACTTCCCCACTAACATCAGTTATCATTGCAATTTCAAGCCCTCGGTTTTCTTTTGGAGTTACCAATCTAGTAGGCACCTGCGTCGGGATGTGCTTCGTTCTACCACCATACCATAAATTAACCAAACGAAGAGAACACAATAGCAAACTATCTCGGGGATTACTAGGTACTGAAAACTTTAACGCTATAAGCGTAGGTTGATTATATGCTAAAATTTTACTTTGTATAAAGTAAAATTTTACCTTGAGGGAAGGCTGACCTTCCCGACATCAATAAGTCATTAAAGTCAAAGCAGGCGACCAAAGCGGTGGCATTTTAAAATGACATATAATTCAGCCTTACAAAGCCGATAAGATGTGGTAGTGTTCATCAAAATTTTGATCAAAAGCAATGAGCGATGAGAATGGAGCAGAGGGTACCTTAAGTTATGGGGCTTCTACAGGCAAGAACTAGAGTGTTGATCAACTAAGTATTATTCGAACAAAAGCTTCTTGTTGCGAAACGAGGAACCAGACAAGTGAAGAGGAGCTTCGTTCAATCCACATGCTGGAAGAGGGGCCCGAGCGCTGCGCCCTTAGCGGCATCAACAATGATGGATTATCGAATTTATCACGGAAGAGAGGATCAACATCGGACTTCAAAGGGAATTTGGAACAAATTTTTCAAACCTAAACTATGCAAAAGAACAAAGCTTAAGACGAAGTGACTTCCACGAGGAATAAAGCTTCAGACTTGAAGGCGAAGCTTTTGAGAACATAAAGACTCAGCCATTATAGAATAGCGAGTAATGGATTTGGAGTGTTTAACATAATTTTAAACCTATACTTTGCAAAAACAACAAGCCATTTCAGCAGGCTTCAAGGGAATGGCCTTGCCCCATTGTAGCAGCGAGGAAAGCAGAGACTAAGAATGAACAAAACGCGTCGCATCTTACTGCGCTGACCGAGCCGCGTGCATTTTCCAGTGAAACTTGCCAATTTTTGAAGCTTCAGCAGGAGGAGAGGGAGGTTCTAGAAATCTGATGCTTCTTGGAGCCTTGGTAGGACTTCAAGCGCGCAATTCAATTTTCATTCACGAGACCTTCTTCATTCTAAAGCAGCACATTCAAGACAATTTACAAGACTAGTTCTTCTATTCTAAAACTAATACATAGAATTTTTAAATTGAATATGGTTTTAAAAAGGGTTACCTAAGCACAAAAGCTGGAGTCTCCTAAGCATTCGTTTATGATGATACATTTTCGCGGCCAGTCCTTACTAGTTAAAAATGCAGTTTCGGTGGTTTCTAATAGCCGTTTTGTATTTAATTTTTTGATTGCCGCGTTAATTAGACTTGTGGTAGGTATTATTATTTCAATTCAAAGCAGATATGATTTAATGCGTTATTCTGAAAATAAGTTGGCGAATTAAGCGAATATTTCCGTTTATTAAAGGCTTTCAAATTGAAATGTTTGCGTAATTCAAAATAAAGGCGAATCATCAACAAATAGTGTGCGTTCTGGAACTCACCAGAATTGGAAGGCCAGCATCTGATAAGCCTTGATACTCGGGTAAGTTTGCAATCTAGCACATTTCTGTACGATCATAATGGGTTTGTATGCGGTAACCATCACGGTTTCACAATGTTTTGAAACCCAACTGGAATCTTGTGATGTTGCCAACAAGTGTGGGTAGATATTAGTGATGTGGATTCATGACATATGTTACGAGAAGCCGAAAGCAGTGATGGATTCTATGTAATTGATAGAGTTTAGTTCCCGCGTGTAATGCGTGAAGTGGTATCCACAGGATTATGGAGTTCCTCGGTATACCCCATAGTTGTGGACTCACCTAAATTAGCGGAATCAATGCTTGAGAAATGTCCATGTTACGTTATTTCAATAATGGTGGCAATAGCAAATTGAACTTGGTATTAGAAGTTCGTTTATCACGTGAGAATTGAACCATTGCAGTTATTACTGAGTAAAGCGCTGTGGTTTATGAACTCCCATGTGAAAAGTATTTCCAAGCCCTTTGAGAATGGAGCGAACATGGATCATGTGTGGTCAGGTATTCTCATCTGATTTGTTCTGTTTCCGGGATGTACAGAGTTGTTAACACTTCCATTGTAGCCACTGCAATCAAATAGGTTTGTTGAATCATTTTAGGAAGCAGGAACAGCAGGGTGCAATGGAGAGAAGGGACCTTGAAGCACTCAAACCATCAGTGGAAGCTATGGTTCCAGCTAGGTCCTTATTCATATTTCAGGAGCTGACGAATATGGAAGTCGTGGCATCACAAAATATACTATTGCTTCCCGGTCATTTAAGTTTTACAGGGTGAAAACTCACGCAGGCAATCACAACCATCGAGGTTGAGTTGATCAGAGAAAGTGTTTGCGTGTTCAAGGCACCTAAAACCATCATCAACCACAGAGGAACAGAAGCCAACACAGTCTTGGACTTTGTAAGATGGGGAATATAATTTACAGGGAATCTCCACTTTCCAGAGACGTGATTAAGGTGTGGATAAGTTACTTTAAAAATTGGGCCTTTGAATAGCAAAGGCAATTGGGCAGCTTTTCTTCTCTTAAGAATAGCTTTGTCACGTAGAAATGAAGGGATGTTATCTTTGTTGCTAATTGATTTAGAAGGGTGGATTCATGAAACTAAAACTCTAAAAATAAAATAGGGGGAGACGAGTTTTCTCAAATTTTGTATTTGAAACCTTGATGTCAGTACTTCATGGGTCAGGTTTTCCCTATCGGTTACAGGTAGAATAGAAAGATCATAACCAAGTGTCTGCTTGGACTGGATTCAGTGGATTTTGGTGACTGGAATCGTCCAAGGGAGGGATCTGGAACATGGTGCCTGGGTACATTCTGATCATGTCAAAAGCATTCCCACTTAGTTAACTTGTTGGTTCAACCAAGTCTATAAATCTAATAGTTACTCAAGGTCATTTTTTAAGTCATGCTCTTGGTAAACTAAATCATTTTTGTAGAATCAGTCACATATTATTGCAGCATGTGACATGAAAACCAAGTTACATTCTGCAGAGAGATTGTTTTGGGAAAAACTAAATAAGATCATGATAAACGAAGTTTGGGAAAGTGAATTCCAGTGAGAAACTACAACTAGATGGGCCAATGATCGAGATATTATCATGGGTGAGGAGATGATAGGTGGAAGCGTTCTTCCATCAATTTCATTTAAGGCAGTTAACTACAATCTTGAGACAAATACATATATGGGGCACTTTAAAAGCTAATTTGGACTTTATTGAAATGGAGAATCGGAACCAGTGGGAAGTGGATATCCTATCATGAGATTATAGTTAATTGGCACAGGCAGACGATCATGGACAAATCCTTAACCATTGGTTAGAAGGCTGGTGGCATCAGTGAAGGTGGGAAATTACATGCTTCAGGAATGGATATAGCGAGCCACTTCCGTCCCACACTAACACATGTGAGATGATCTAGGCATGGAAAGTGCAGCACAGCTGAGATATGCAAAGACAATGAGTTTATATGATAAAGTGCATTATTTTGACATGAAGCACTCTTACAAAACTCTAGATACAGAGCATGGTTGGAGGGAAGACATTGGGAGCCAGGGACTAATGAACAAACTTCTTCCAGAAGGTGGAAAAAGTGTTGGCTCCCAAAATAAGCCTATACAAGGAGCAGTCTTTGTTAATGAACAAGTTTCCGGGGAGTGGAATGCAGAGAATACAATCGAGAGCGGTGGTAATACTTAGAACACCCGTTTTGAGAAGACACCACAGATTGAAGTAACTTCGATGAGGAAGTCACTCCGACGGACAAATTATCTGCACTATATCCGCGTTGAATGGTGACTCATGAGAGGACAATAGACTTTGATCATCACTAACTTAGATGATAGAAGTAGATGCTCCGCTCCGAGGCTAGTTTAGGCATTACGGAGAATAGTGCAGTGATGGCGTGAAATGCATGGTGAGTATCCAAAGGCGGTGTAAATGCAAAATACGCGTCGCGTGGGAACAAATCCCCTTTGTTGCTCCGTATTCCTATGGAATCGAAGGCTCCGAAGTAGGGAGCAAGAACAAATGATAATGGTTTGTTCAACCAGTAATTCAACACACATGGTAATCCAGTTGATGTGTTTGTGTTCCCCGGACCCGGCCGGACATGGCCGGTCGCCATTGGGTCAAACATAAGGGATGATGAATTACAGAATTCCTTAATGGGTAATTGGCACAGAGTGAAGGACATGTCTTCCACATGTGGAAGGTATTCCTTTGAAGGCTTCTTCAAATGTACCTTGATTTTGATAGCACTATCGAGGTGAAATGGAAGGCGTGTCAATAAAGGGCTAGATTAAGCAATGATGAAGATGTGAACACGGGCGTAGTTTTGACTGTAGGCGGTGGTGAAACTAAACACTCCGTTGAGGAAATGGTTTACTTATGACCTTAGAAGGGATCTGAGCCATACAAGATTGAGGTAGGCACAAGGCAGAATACCCAATTGCAATTTAAAACATGGAGGCGAAGGGATAGATTCACCTTTATCACAGAGCACATGTGTTATGTCTACAACAAGGTGTTGAGTCATAATCCCGAAACACAGCAAAGGAGCGGTCAAGCGTTAACGGATACTACATTGGCAATGCTTTTGGGAGATGATTGAAATTCGGATAATGTTGCATTATTGAAACAAAATGACGGCGGAAGTATTGTAAAATTCTTTCTAAGTGATAGTTTGTATTGAATGGTGGTATTAAAGGTTACATTGGGTTGTTATAAGAAATACAAAGGTTGCACCAATCAGGAGTTGTTTTCAACCAGTAAGCAAACTATCCTTCCACGGCATATTGAGATATTACTCACAAAAAACATGAAAACGCTCTTTTAAGAAAAAACATAAAAAAATTACTTCGAGAGCTCAATGGTTAAATTCGGGGAGGTAAGAAAAACCTTAAGAAAGTACCTTTCCTTGTGCTTTTATTGGGCCAGTTGATCCATAAAACAGCAAGCTCACGAAAATAAATTGGCGGACAATAATGGGATTTTAGTGGCTTGGAAAAAAGGGCTTTGTTTGGACTCTCTCAAAAAAAGAGATCCGCATTTAAGAAAAAGGGCTTGTTTGGACCTTTCTCTTGGATTAGAGTTATTTTGTGGCCGTCGGATCTGGAAATTTGGATCCAAATCGGGAATTACACAAAGAAATCTTTCTTTATACAGCTTCTAAGCGTATCTAAGTAATTGCACATATACCATGGTTGTTGCTAGGACTTGGGCGTGAGCTCAGGCTACAAAGCTCACTAAATCCTCCTTGGTAGCCATAGCGGTGCAGGACACATTGCTAGAAACTCAATGGTTGGAATTAGGAATTAGAAAAAACCTTAAAAGCACTTTAACATGTATTACAAATTTGATTGATCCCTGGCCTTAAATACGAAATTGTAAGCAATAATAGGATTTACGTGAAACTTGGAAAAAAGAACTGTTTTGGACTCTCTAAAAAAGGAATCACATTTAGAAAAGGGGCTTGTTTGGACCCCTTTGATCTTAGTTAAGATTGTTTATTGGTAAGAGTGAGATCTAGGGCTGGATCCAAATCAGGAATGCAGTATAAAACATTATAATATAGGATAGAAAATGTATTAGTATTTGCTTAATAAAGATCCGTTCTCCTTTCATTAGTAACCTCCTATAGGAAAATCATGACTATAGATAAACTATTCTGTTTACTTATTTGTTCAATTATCTACTTAAAATTAGGTGGCTATTATCACTGCTTCCCGTTTCAGGCTTATCCTACTTACGTGGGGCTGGCTACTGGCTGGGATGCAAATCTGATGTCTTGAAGTCTAACTTTATCATTATAAAGTCACTTCTTACCTCAGGTCCGCAGGAGGCAACCCTCCGTCTTGGCTGTATTTTTAAAGGTATTTAAGATAATATTTTGTGGAACACACATTTATAAAGAATAAGTACATGCCTTGCATATACCTGGAAAAGAATTTAGAACCCAGGGCTAACAATGGTTTTAAGGTAAGGACAGCATGCACAAAATGTATAAGTGGCTTGGAAGCAAACAAAAAGCTATTTGGGTGTCATATAAATTATAAAGATGGTATATAAAGGTGCGGGATTATCGGGGGACCATACAGAAGCAATCTATATGTTGAACACCCGGTATCCCAACATTTACCAAACATAAGGAGGTTGTGTATGCCAAGCATCTTGGTTGCGTAATATAGTGTAAGTTCTTATTGAAAGAGGAGACTGTCTGGGAGGGAAGATGAAGATATATCCTTTAAAAAGGTAAGATAAGGAGAAAGGAGACGTGCAGGACCCCTTTGAATTGGCTTGATGGAAGATAAGTGTATCCTTTAAAAAGGTAAAGATGTATGGGGAAGGCATTTGGGGACCCCTTTCGAGAACTGAGCAATTAGAGGTCCCATGACAGCGTTCAAGCCGAGGAGGATGAGTCACTGTCCACGGAAGAGGACTGATACCCTCCCCTAGAATAGAGGAGAAATTTTGCGTACTTTGCGCCCGTTTTCTTACAAAGCCCGGAGATTTCATGTTGCGACCCACAGGTGAAAATTAAGCTTTGGAATAAATGATTTTCTAGCCTGGGCAGAGCTCTATAGTTAGACCTCTGAATGCACCTATTCAGTGCTGATAAAGTTTCTGTGCTTTAATGCAGGGTCAAAGATGCGGGGCGGTGATTTCCCTCGCCGCTTAGAATGACTTGGAAGGCGAGGTCACGAGAAAGCTTTTCTTGTACGGGCCGCAGGGTTGAAGTCCTGATCCCATACGGATCTTTATTCGCGAGGAAGCAGTTTCTTGCCTCTTCAAAGAGGGGCCTTGATAGACACATAGATACTTCCGGAAGGTGATGCGGCGCGGGCGATACTACCGTCTCCCGGCTTAAAACACACTATGGCAATGGGGCCTCAATGGCGAAAAGAAGCACTTTGGAGGAAAAAGAGGGTGATGGCTGGCGGATGGAATGTCGGGAACGCAGGTGCATCAAGTCTGGCAAAGCCGGTCAGCCGCTGATCTCGGGCGATTGCCTTGAAACATGCTTCCCTGAAAGTAAGCTATGGGATGCGCGGCATCATGAGCAGTCAAAGATGGCACATTATCGCGCAACATAAATCCCCTGTTGGGGCGGGGCCTGCTGTCACTACTGCGCCCCCATCTACCCCATGAAAAGTGCAGATCCATTGTCTCTATCGCTTTAAGTACACATAGTCTCAGTTAGGAAGCGGGGGAGATGGGTTGGGGAGCTTCGTCGGGGAGGCTTTAATCAGCCTTCACGGAGTTGGGCCTTCTACGCACGAGTTAATGCGACTAATATGATGACGACCGGATACACTATCTTCGAGTGAAAGTCCCATCACGGCCCCCATTGCATCAGATAACAACCTGGCTTTCGGTAGGAGGTTGGGCTCCTTCTTCTCGGATCATGGATCGTCGAAAGGATCAGCTCGGTCCTCGGGCTCTTACGCCTTGATACATGTACATATTCACATCCCCATTTATTTTGTATTTGTATTTATGCGGTCGGCCAGCCAAACCTATTCTGTCACGGTTTCCCAAACAACCCTTTCGAGGAAGCGGGGAGGGTTTTTAGCAGGATGGTAATACACTTCTTCGCCAAGTGTTTGGGTCCCGCGACGAATTGATCTCGGTTAATGCGGTAAGCTGTTTTATTCTGGTCTATTCTATTCTCCTCCCTCTAATACGCCCGTCGGACGTCATCTCTTAAACCCATGCAAATGGAAGGTGATGGGCGGTTACATCTATTCCGGCAACTAATGAAGCGGCCCGGCCAAGTTACATATGTCTATTCGCGAAGCGAGTTTTGATGGTAATACGGGTGCTCAATTAAATTTTTAATACAAACTTCTTGCATTCTATTGCATCTGAAGTTTTTCTTATTAATAATCTTATACATTATTAATGTTGCGGATGGTTATGGAGGATCGGGCCACTGCTAAATCTTGCTCTTAATACTTAGGAGTCTAAGGAACTCTTAGTTTGAGAAAAAATGGCGATTCTTTTGGGATGTAAGTCGGATGTAAAATATTTTTAGTTGCATGTCGCGATTTTCAGGAATGAGCGAGTGAAATAGAGGCGGGAAAAATGAAGAAAAGCTTCGATCTTTGAAGCTTTAAGATGAGGGCCGCCATGGAAACTTATCCCTTTCTTTGTAGAATCTTCCTCATAAAGCCAAATGCCATTATTTTTCGTTCCAAAACATCCTTGCTATTATCTTTTGTCATTACCTTTTATCCGCAAATCTAGTGCGGTGACCATGCTAAAATGGTAGTTTCAGTGCCTTCTTAAAATCCTCATCGCCGTTGTAGTGCTTCTTCTGCGGGGAAAAATGGGGATTTTGCTTCGGCTTTCTTACGGAAAATCATGGGTTTGTATTTATTGTTGTTTGCTAAAATTCTGATTGGCTTTGAATGTTTAAAAGCCCGGCCAGTGGCTGATCTTTCAATGCAAAACCAATTTTGGCTTTTTTTAAGACGCATGTATTGAAGAAGAAAAATTACTTGCTGGAATAAAGTATTTAGAAATTTGAAAAACAAAAGAAAAGAACAAAGGCCCAGGTTGGACTGTAACACGGAATTAGAGTGCCGACTTCCATTAAGGTTGTAGGCCCTGCCATGTCAACATATAAATGCACCTTAGACAAAAAAAAAGCCTATTTCTATATTATTGTAGATTTGAGAGATGGCTTTGTTTGCCATAAATTTAGCATTCAAAGCATGATAGGGTGCTCATTGAGTTTTTCAAACATACAAAACACATGACATTGCAATGAAAAACGATGCAAAGAACTTTAGGAAATATTGTGTTATTATATATGATATAATAATTTTTCAACAAAGACTCAAGCATTTATGGTTGTTTTATCAAATAAAGTGGAATGCATTAAAGTATTGTAGTCCTTAACCAAAAAGCGAGTATATGAAAAAGAGCCATATTTTATCTATGCCACTATCGTCTCACTAAAATTAAGACTCTAAGCAAAATTTGAATCCCTATAATTATCTTATAAGTAAGTAATTTTAAATAATTAGATTCATACGCTTATATATTCAAGATGTGAATTTGCACATCAAGTAGGCTAAAGTTTTAAATGTGTAGATGAGCAATAACTCTCCAAAGTTCAACACAACTCGCAAATTACTTCTATAAACCTACAACATTAGCAAAAGCTATCACATTTAGTGTTGGATAAATTGCCAAACTAAAATCAATCATTAGTACTATAATAATGGTTGCCCAAAATAAAGCAAGGAAACAAAGACCTATTTTTAGGGTCGCGGCGCCAGAAAGGCGGATGTGGGATGGACTTTAGATGACCTAAAGTATGCATATGAAATCACATGTATTGTCAAATATTCCACGCTCGAAATAAATGACATGTATTGTCACAAATATTCAAGCTTCTAAAATAAATCACATGTTCCAAATGAGGCATCAACTATGTGGTATGATGATCTATTCATCAAGCATACCACCCTAACCTCAAACCGAGCAAATCGTGTATTTAATGAATTTGTAGTTGCAAAGCTCAACTATTTTACGACTTTTATGGAGATGCATTACCATGCTCTTAATTAAGCGCATATGTGTTATGGATCACATCAATGAACCATACCATATCATCCAACGTAATCATCTAGAGCAATGGCAAAAGGTTCTCTATTTGAAATAAACACAAAATCAAGCAAAGCTAAGCTCTAGTTCACTAAAACCCGAGCTAGGTCAAGTTACAAGAATCAATCTATGAGTAGTTCACCCCCAACCTGGGTCGTTTAGTGCTTGAACTAAGGCTGGCGTTATGGCAAGGCCTCGACAATCGGCTTCCACTAGTAGCCCTCCCGAGCTAGTAGTCCTCAATATAAAACACCAAGAGTTAGGCTCTAGGATAGTAACAGGGTTATTGAACAAGAACAACGAAGCTCTAGGAAAAAGTAATGGCTTTCTTAGAATCAGTTCAAGAGCGAATGAAATGAGCAATCTTCTTTGACCTCCTATCACTCTTCCGGCCATATCTATCATATTCGAATGAATCACAGGGAAGTGTTACTTCAATCCAAAACTAGACTCTTTAGTTAGGATTGAAGTAAAAAATCGCCTCAATCGAGCTCACAGTTCTTGAGATATGTGTAAATGAAGTTCAACATCTATTTATAGGTCTACGCTATGACTTTAGCCCTTTTTTTTTTTTATTTAAGCCTTTTTAAGCATCATAAATATAGACCATAGGTTGCCTTGCCTTGCCTTACCAATAATTTGCCTAACTTTAGACACACACACACGCTTAGTCCGCATAAGACTAACATCCAAGACCACTCCCCAGGCTACCATATTCAGACTATCAATTCAAATATTACGCACTAGCACTTCTAGTGATAACCAACACAACCAAAAGAACGGATCCTTCAAGGAAATCATTGTCCAATGGGCCCTAACCTTTCCAGGGCTTTATCCCATACCCCATATACCATATCAATTTCTCCCCTTCCTCGGGGATGCTTGCCCTCAAGCATGTGGAACACACCAATGTTGCCGCACGAAATTGAACCCACGCTAAAAAAATCTATTCTATTCTACTCTATTCTAATACCAAATGTTCCGCTTTAGCACTTCTAGTGATAATCAACACACCAAAGGCGGATCCTTCAAGGAAATCATTACCCAATGGACCCCACCTTTCCATGCTTTATCACATACCCCATATACCATATCAATGTGGCTCAAGATTCATATATAAAGGTCAAATGTGGTGCATATATGGCCCATTATGTGCTTGATAACAAATCCGCTAGTTTTTCTTTTTTCACTATTCCATTTATCCCTTTTCCCTTTTCTATTTTCGCTTCCTTTTTCCATTTCTATTTTCCCTTTGCCATTTCTCCATTCGTGTTTGCCTTTTCTCCTTTTCATTGCTTTTTCCCCCTCCTTTTTCCCATTTCCATCTTCCCCTTTTTCTCGTGCCTTTTTTTTCAAGTTTCCCTTCCCCCTTTCACCTTTCCTTTTTCTTTTTCATTTCCTTTCCCTTTTCCCTTTTCTTTTCCCTTCTCCCTGCCTTTTCCTTTTCTTTCTCTTCCATTTTCCGCGCTTTCTCCGGCCCTTAGTCTTCCCTTTTTTTTCTAATGCCCTTTGCCCCTTCCTTTTTCTTTTTCCACTTTTCCTTTTCCTTTTTTCATGCCATGTTTTCCTTCCCTTTTTCCCTTTCCTCACCCTTTCCCTCTTCCGTCTTTTCCATTTCCTTTTTCTCTTCCATTTTCCCATGCTCGCTCCCCTTTTCGCCTTTCTTCACATTTTGCTTCTTCATTTTCTCGTTTTCTATTTTGCTCTTTCTTTTTTCTTTCCCTCCTTTTCGCGTTTTTCCTATTTCAAAACCTCTCCCCCCTCTTTTTCCTTTTTGTCTTTTCCCATTTGCCTTTTCCCCTTTTTTTTTCCGTTTCCGTTTCCTTTTCCATTTCCCTCCTTTCTTTTCCTTTTTTCCCTTTATTAATTTCCCCTTCTTTTTTACGCCCCTTTTTCACATTCATTCTCTCATCCCTTGGCTTCCTTTCCCCCCTCTCTTTTTCCTTTCCCTTTTACCAATAGCTTTTTTTTTTTTTTTTTCTCTTCTTTTTTTCCTCCTCCACGACCCTTTCACCGGCTTTTCTTTTTTTCGTTGCCTTTTCCCTTCCATTTCTCCTCTTACGCTTCTTTTTTTTTTTTTGTCTTGCCCTTTCCTTTTTCTCATGTTTTTTTCCCTTCCTTTTTTTTTTTCTCATCTTTTTTTTCAAGATTGCCTTTTTTCCTTCCATTTTACAGCCCTTTCCTCTTCCCTTTTCATCGTAGCCTTGTTCCTTCCTTTTCTTGCCTCCTTTGTTCTTTTCCCTTTCCTCTCTCTCCGTTCTCTCTTCCCTTTTTCCTTCTTCTCTTTTCCTTTCCTCTTCCTCTTTTTGTCCATTTTTCCCTTTCCTTTTCCCTCCCTTTTTCTTTCCCTTTCCCTTCCTTTTTATTTTGTCCCATCCTTTTCCTTTTCCCCTTTCTCGGTGTCCTTTTTGCTCTCCCCTCCCTCCTTTTTCTTTCCCTTTTCCTTTTCCTATGCCTTTCCCCTTCCCTTTCTTTTTCCCTTTTCCTTTTTTCTTCTTCCTTTTCATTTTTCTCGGTTTCCTCCTCTCTTTTCCTTTCTCTTTCCCCTTTTTCCCATGTCGCTTTTGATGGGATTGAGTGAATCATTATGGAAGCAATAAAAACAGCATGCAGCGTCATCTTCACCGTTAATTGATCAAATCCTCAAAATGTCCGTCTGGGGCACCATTCACAACAAACATACGGTATAATTTTATAATATAAGAAAGATAATATAAAATTCCAGAACACCTTCAAAGGAAAAAAAATGATTGTTTCTAATGCATTTTATATTTATGCGATAAACATGATCTTCAAAATGGTGATCATTTATTTTGATGTTCTGGACACCTTTAGATGCATTGTCTTTTGAGTAAAGGATCAAAGGATCAGGGAATTGATTAATAATCAGGCCAAGTGTTTGGGTTTTTGGATTGGAGTGATATTTGACTCATAGCTCTTGCATAATCACATGGCTCAATATAGAATAGTATTCCTTTGTCTTTTGAGTAAAGGATCAAAGGATCAGGGAATTGATTAATAATCAGGCCAAGTGTTTGGGTTTTTGGATTGGAGTGATATTTGACTCATAGCTCTTGCATAATCACATGGCTCAATATAGAATAGTATTCCTGAATTTGCAAGTGGAGGTTTCTTATGTCTATTTCTTTTCTTCTTTTGTGGTATGGACAGAGAGCACTTGCTTTTGGCTATTGTGGAACATGACAGGAGAAGTTCAAATGTCTGGTACGGATTATGCAAGAATTACTTCCTGCTTAATCTTTGGTTTCTTATGTCTATTTCTTTTCTTCTTTTGTGGTATGGACAGAGAGCACTTGCTTTTGGCTATTGTGGAACATGACAGGAGAAGTTCAAATGTCTGGTACGGATTATGCAAGAATTACTTCCTGCTTGCAAACCATGTATTTTAATCTTCCTTTACGGCGATTTGTACCAGAAGATTCTTGCAAATTCCAGGTACAAAACCACATTTTGCATCTCTACTTGATATTATGTAGCACATGTTGTTTCGTGTATTCAATCTCTATTGGAAAGTCGTAGCTGCATGGCCTTAACAGTTGCATGAAGTGCCATTTTCATTACTTTGGTCATATTGTTTTCTTTGAACTATCATTTTAAATTCGTAGATTATATAGGAATTTAGAGAATTCTCTGTTGGTTAACTAGCAATGGAGATTACACCTACAATGCTGCTGCATTCTTTACTTTGCAATAATTTATTGCATTTGGCAAGTTAGAATTGCATGTTAGAAATCTTTGGAGTTTTATTGCAGCTTAGAAATTGATTTTATAGTTGTGATATATGACATAAAAGTTTGGTGCTTCTTCATCAATGGATGAATTATGGTATGTTCACTCTCTTTGCACTCACTAACTATGCTCTCATTCTAGCATTTTTTTTACTTCTAATGTTATCTTTTATTTTATTGTCGTCATCTTTGATTCATGCTCTCACTCTAGCATTTTTTATATCTTAAATTCTACTTCTAGCAAATCTGCATTAAAGATATTAAGCTAAGATCTGGACGCATGGTCGAGGTTGTTTGACTTGGAAGCATGCTACAAAAGCCCAAGCTATACTGTTGTTTTGTTCCTGCTTAAGGGGTCTTTACTACTCAAAGCCCTTCTAACAATAAGTCTTAGACAAAGGAAATCTTGCTTAGCTTATAAATGATTCAATACAAAGGCAAGATACTTGACGTGCCGGGGGTTAAGCAAGGCTTATTTCCACGAGCTACAACAAAGATAAACCAAAATATGAAATCAAGATGTAGTAATTGAGATTTTATATTAGCTCTTCACCAGAGCAAGAGTTTATTGTTTCCACAACAAGATATGGAGCAACCAGTTTCCACCCAACCGGATCCACAACTAAGGCAATTTCCAAAGGATTTAAGATGAGAGGGATTGATTAAGGCTTATTGTCCTTTCAGCTCATGACCATCTGTTCTACAGGTTTCCACAACAAGATATGGAGCAACCAGTTTCCACCCAACCGGATCCACAACTAAGGCAATTTCCAAAGGATTTAAGATGCGATGCTGGCAAAGGAGCTTCCATGCAATATCTTAAGCTGGATCAGATCTTTGCAGGGAAGGTCGAAATTGAAGTGACAACAAGGAACCAGAATGCTGAGGTCGGAATCAGTTGCAAAGATCTTCTGTCTCTGGAAAGCTGGCCAGCAGTCCCTATTTGTGCAATATCTTAAGCTGGATCAGATCTTTGCAGGGAAGGTCGAAATTGAAGTGACAACAAGGAACCAGAATGCTGAGGTCGGAATCAGTTGCAAAGATCTTCTGTCTCTGGAAAGCTGGCCAGCAGTCCCTTTGAAGATAGCTATTTTCCATTTTAGCTTTAATGGCTATTTGGAATAACATGCCCCCTTGTCTAAACCATTGGAATATTATCTACCTATGGTAATTGCCTTAGCCTTTTATTGCGGACCACTCCCTCCGCCTCCATATCACATAGACCGGGCATGAGAAACATGCCTATGCTATTTCTCTAATAAGCTTTATCATATATAAAAGCCTCGCCAAATAATCTGATGTATGTGCTTTTGTTGTTTTGGATATGAACCTCAGCCATGTTGAACGCGAATCACTGCTATGAATTTTGTAATGAATTCATCTAGAGTTTCCAGATGTGTTTCCAAACTAGATTCATCTACCTTTTGAACTGATATGAATTTGCTTTTGTTGTTTTGGATATGAACCTCAGCCATGTTGAACGCGAATCACTGCTATGAATTTTGTAATGAATTCATCTAGAGTTTCCAGATGTGTTTCCAAACTAGATTCATCTACCTTTTGAACTGATATGAATTTGGGAACTTGAACTGTATCTGACAATATATTGATAAGTCTATGGTCGTCGTTCGTATTGTATTTGTGTGAGATAAATTGTATCTTCGTTGCTATATGTATTGGATAAAATGTATTTTGTAGACATTATCATTATTTATTATATGCTATTGATGGAGTTTTCCCCTAGGATACCATATTGGGCATTTCTTTCCTATGTTTAGTTCATATATCTTTTTTGTTAGCACATAAGGGGGCGATTGGAGAAGAATAAATGCAAAGATAGATAAGTTCGGTAAGTCTTTCTCCATGTTTTGCAAAGTCATTGTTGCAATCGCATTGTTCAAGTCAATAGTGCAACATCTCATCTACAATTGCTTAGGCCATAGTCTAAACGTGTGCTTTTCTCATTTTAAAGACGTGAATCTATTTAACAATTGCTCTAAAGTGAAAAAATAGAAAAAAAGGAAAAGTGGAGAAAGGCAAAAGGAAAAGGAAAAAAGTAAAGAGAAGTTGAAAATATGGTCGAATGCTCTTGATTTTCTCATTTAAAAAACGTGAATCTATTTAACAATTGCTCTAACATATGCCCAGCAATGCGGGGCACCGTTACTAGTGTAATAATAAAAACGTACATTGATTAAAGAAGGAATACTGAGCTAAAACCAATCTGTTAGGGCGTCTCATCATTCTCTTGAACATCATTTACAAGAACCTAACATATGCCCAGCAATGCGGGGCACCGTTACTAGTATAATAATAAAACGTACATTGTTTCAACGCAAGTAGACAGGAGGAATCTTTATATCTGCATCCTCTACTTACAAAAACTTATTGGCTCAATCGGATGAATCAATAAATCTTCCAAATTTTGAAAATGAGAAGAGAAATCTTATCATTCTCAAAGCAAGACTCAACCCCATTTCTGTATGAAGTAAAAGATAAGAATGTGAAATCAGGCATATAAGTACCTGAAGGAAGCTCTCACTCAATAAATCTTCCAAATTTTGAAAATGAGAAGAGAAATCTTATCATTCTCAAAGCAAGACTCAACCCCATTTCTGTATGAAGTAAAAGATAAGAATGTGAAATCAGGCATATAAGTACCTGAAGGAAGCTCTCACTCAAATATGAATATGAGGTTCTTGGCATAGTAGTACCAGAGGACCGAGTGCTTAGAAAATTCATCTATCCGCACCATTCAATTCAGGTTTCCCAAAATCTGTACTTATTTATATTATCCATGATCCCATAGGTATCTGATCATCCAAAACATATTGTTCTAGACCTTTTTGCTAGAGGACCGAGTGCTTAGAAAATTCATCTATCCGCACCATTCAATTCAGGTTTCCCAAAATCTGTACTTATTTATATTATCCATGATCCCATAGGTATCTGATCATCCAAAACATATTGTTCTAGACCTTTTTGCTAGAAAGAAAGGATAGAAGAGAAGAAGAAACCCAACAAGTAAAGAAGACCAAGATAGAATAAATGCACTGCCAAAACCTGAAACTGCATCATAAATTAGATTTTCAAAAATCTGTTCCACCTTATACGCATCTGCCCCTTTTCAGTGTGTCTTTGATCAAACTAAATAAGATAAGCATCCAAGAATGTCTGGTCTTACCTCTTGAAGCAAAAACATACTACTTTTGAAGTCAAAAGAACAAGATTACCACGTTAGTGGCTTACCGAAAAATCCAAAAACTGCCCTGATGTTGCTTCAAGATCTAGCTTCCTACAATACTTGATTCTTCCAAAAGCTTTGCCGAATTCCTTGCTAGAAGTCAATGCAGTTTATATGCTTCAAGATAGGGCAACAAATCCGGTGGAGCGGAGGGGGCAACCCCTCAGGCCACCGCCCTAGCCGCCTGCGCCTGTGTGAGCGCCAAGAAAGCCATTCCCCATGGTGATCTTTTTTCGAAACAATCATTTGAAATGGTGATTACATTGCTGCCATGACATTGACCATTATAGTTTACACGAAGAGAGACAACAGTACAGGAACAAACAATTCAGGGCTAAAGTGTGGGGCAGTTATGACAATGTTCCAAACATGCATGTTCACAAACGAATTTACTTACCTTCCCTCTAAGAACTAAAATATGACATGCTTATCTTTGGTACTGGTGAATGATGAAACACCATCCTCCCACCTGGCAGAGCCTCCCACTAAAAGGATGGATCTAGAGCAAACTTTACTTAAATTATAACTGCTATATCGAAATTGGCCATATATTCTGCTAAATTTGATAGCCGCAAAGCTTTAAACTTCTGCAGCATCTTGTCGAGTGAAGAAGAAAAGGCTAGGTTATAGTATTCTTTAGCAACATCCACTTTACTGAATGTTTTCCCAAGTAAGAGCCTTTATTCCCAGCAATTCCACCAATTGTAGCTTGTAATGCTGGTGATGATTTGCAAGGGATTTTAAACCATACCAAGTTCGTTCATGCCCATAACCAAACATAAGTCTAAGTCTAAGGCTAAAAAAGGGGAAATCTAAAACCCTGAGACTCCTTGATACATCAAGGCATCTCTTGAAAATCCAATGATTTTCCTATTATAACAATAGAAGCTCACTTTTTCTACTGACCACTTTATCTTGGATTAAAATTGCAAACGTTGATTTTAAAAGGCCAAACATGTTTTCTGGCTTTTAAGCTAAGCATTCAAAGCATCAAAATAACGTATAGAATAAATCCAATGATGAATTTATTTACATCTTTCACCACCTCCAAAAAAGACCTAATAAATCTTATATATTAAATATGAGTGGCAACAGAGCAAAATCTAAAATGTGATTGAGCTTCTATATGTAGCATAATAACAGGGGGTTTTCTTTGTGTTTTTGTACGCTTTTCACTAAGGTTTTCCTATGATTTCGTGATGTATTCAAATGGATGTACTAATGCGTACATCTAGAGTGCACCATTTCTGAGCCATTGATTTTAGCCTTTTTTTTCCAATGGTCAACAACCAATGGCTCACAACAAAAGCCCTTTTTTTGTGTGTGTGGTGCATAATGGTCAACAACCAATGGCTTACAACAAAAGCCCTCTTTTTGTGTTCCCGATATCTTTTGATAGTATATGATATGGATATATTTGGTTAAGTTATCTATGTTAAAACAGCAATTTTTCGGCCGGGTTTGATAGGCTTTGAAGGGCGCATGTAGTGCAGGTTCCAAACAACAACACATTTCTTATCATAACTTTTGATCCGAGCTCTGCTTTGAGATGATTTTATTATGCGTTGGAAAGCTCTCTCCGATATCTTTTTGATACTGTATGATATAGATATGTTTGGTTGTTATCTATGCTAAAACAGCAATTTTTCGGCCGGTTTGGTAGGCTTTCACATCCTACCGCTGATTAATACAGATTGGCGCTTATTGGATATTGTTTTATGGCTCATTCAAATGAAGCTTGCAAAAATTACCATGCATTTTAGATGTTGAGGCTTCTAGATCCTTGTGCTAACAAGCGAAAAGTTTCCCACTTTGGTTTCTCACCACAAGAATCCATGGAGGCCAAAGGCTACTGTTAAATCCCGTTGAAAAATGTTTGTTAAATCCCGTTGAAAAATGTTTGTTTATGGGTGTTGGGTGATAAAAGCAAAAAAAAAAATTATGTGATGAATCCATCAAAAAATTTATGAGGCCTGGATTAGCAGTACACATAAATGGATGCTTAAAGTCAAAGGAATAATTTACACTGAGAATATCCTTCAATATGGTTGAATGAGAGTTATATAAAAAAAAAATTATGTGATGAATTTATATTACTAAAGCGCTCCACATAGGGCTCATACTATTTGTGCATATACTTGAGCAAATTTTTGCTAGCATGTGCTTGCTCAATTTTTGTTTTCAGAACTTGCCCCATTAATTCTCTAATACGCATTTTTGCATAATCTAACTCCCCCTTGGAAGTTAAACGGATCAGAATTAATGGTTTTTAGGTGAATGTGATACCCGAGAAAGTTTCCCGATTCTCTTTTCTCCATTATGGAATTGGGTTCTTTTCTCTTTCACTTCTCTATCATGAGTATTTCCTCCTTATTCCCATTTATGTGTCCTTGCCCGAAGTTTAGATGCCATATTCATCCAATTCCCACACCTCCTCTTCTTCAAAGAGGGAACTATTTCATCCGATCAATATTGTCCAGGGACCAAAGACATCAATCCCATCAAGGGATCGGGCCACATCAATCAATCTCTCTCTCCATCCTAGTCTTAGATTCATGCTATGCTACCACTATGATAGACTTAGGCTTTACCATAGCCCCGATACTACATCAAAGCACTAAACCACCAATTTTTTCCCCGACTTCCCCGACTAGTGCAAGAGCCTCTTCCCGATGCTGCGCAAAATTGTAGGAACACAAGAGCATAAACAGAATTGTTTCTTGAAGGAAGAACCGTGGGCAACCCTCTCCGCACAAGAATCCTTTATACTAGATTATTTGAGGTGTTGGATGTCCGGTACTCGCAGATCGATTTGGCCATAACCGCCCCGAAGTCAAGATCCAATCCCTTTAACCTAGAGCCTTCAAAACCTGGCCCCGATTGACCATTGAATGCACCTTGAAGCAAAAATGCTTCAACTCGAGGTTTCTCCCACCCAATCGATGGTGCCACATCATCTAAATAATTAAGCAATATTTCATACCAAACATTTATTTTTGGTTTGATTTTATTCTTTGCCCCTTGATAATTATGTATAACAAATTGGGCATGGACACTTGCTCACATCTTGGTCCATAGCTATGATTAGATTGCTACGAAGAAATGTTTGACTGCCTACACTTCATAGGTAAATCCTCTATAATTGTTAATGTATAATGATCATCTTTGTATAAAATGGCTTGTAACAACCAAAATTTGGAAAGTTCTCTTGCCCATGCATTTTTGTTGGTTGCCATATTGTCATTATCCATGCCAAGGTCAACCGCCCTTTATACTGAAAACCTATATGGCCATTAGCAAGCTTGATATCATAGGGCCGGATAAAGTTGTTTAATACCCAATTGATGTCGTAGTTTATCCGTAATGAGATTTGACGACATGCCATTAATTTGTACATGATTGACTTGCTTAGCACCTACCATGGCATGGATCATGGGTATTAAAGTCACCCAACGAGAACTATAGGCAATGGCAATTGTTCGCGGACGATAGGACAAAGTTTTAGAATGGTGGACAAATTGAGGGGAATTTTGATTTTGGCATGTTCCTCCTGGAGTTTCAAAGGGATACTGGTGGACGCATTGGTGGTGTCCTCAGAGGGCTGTCCTTGAGGTAAGGAGGCAGCTACCTTTTCCAGGAGTTCAACTTCTGCAGCTATATTTGGATATATGCTTGCGTGGTGGGTCCTGGAGTTTCAAAGGGATACTGGTGGACGCATTGGTGGTGTCCTCAGAGGGCTGTCCTTGAGGTAAGGAGGCAGAGGTTCTACCTTCCGCTGCTTGCATAAGGGAAAGAATACTTTGCCGGAGTTTAGGCATGACATTCGGCATCAGGTGATCAAGATCGGACGCGAAATGAACAGATTTGGAAGTAGCATCGGCAGAAATGGTTTCCACCGCATAAGCAGACCTGGCGTCCTGAGGTGTAAGGAATACTTTGCCGGAGTTTAGGCATGACATTCGGCATCAGGTGATCAAGATCGGACGCGAAATTAACAGATTTGGAAGTAGCATCGGCAGAAATGGTTTCCACCGCATAAGCAGACCTGGTGTCCTGAGGTGTAAGGAGGTAAGGTCGAGTCCCTTGAGTTTGGCGGGAAACCAATCCAACCCAATTGGAATGTTGAACTAGAGGGTTCAAAATCGAACATTCTGGCGTTCCATCCGACAGATTTTACCCTATTACCCAGTGTTCCATGTTGCAAGACTCCTTCTAGTGCTTAAATTCTGGGGACTAGAAAGTCCAAAAAAAGAATGTAAAGAGTTAGGTAACAAAAAATCGAACATTCTGGCGTTCCATCCGACAGATTTTACCCTATTACCCAGTGTTCCATGTTGCAAGAAACAACCCATGGCTTAAATTCTGGGGTGTTAGTAAAACTCCAAGCACCTGGGTCGAAACCGGAAGAATCGCTAGAATGCCTTTTGGCTGGATTCACATGCACCATCGCTGCCTTCACCGCCATGTAAAATGCCACTTTTTTACCACCCATCGCCGACCACCACCAATTTCCAAAGGGTATAACAGGGCCCTCTCCGCCCATCAAGCATGTGAACCCGCTCTAAGGACGGTTTACATGCACCGACATGGTGCCTTAATTTCTCCCTGTGCAAATTAAGCAGTGTGCAATGATCCTCGAAAAATGGCGAGCCACTTTTTCCCCACAATCGAGGCACAAAATCATGTAAAATGGCTCGCCATTTTTTCGGATCATCACACACTCTACTCAATTTGCACATGGTAAAACAAGGCAACCGGCCGTCGAAGTTTAATGATGCATGTAAATCGCTCCTTATTAGGATATAAGCACCACCACACTAGCATTTTAGGAGGAATATTCCCTATATAGAAATGACCATCCAGAAGCATTCTTGGATGGAAACAAAGCAGACGCCGCGGAGCATGGAGGCCCGCCAAGTGATATCCCGTGTTTGTTTCCTTTGAATGGTTATTCTTGCAACATGAAAGACGTATAGGTGCAATTCTTGGAGGAATGCAAGTAAAATTAGATAGAATGCAAGTAGAATTCCTCAAAATGCAAGTAAAAGAGCTGGAATGCAAGTAAATTAGACGGATTATAGGGTAAAACAACAGCGGCAACCAGCGGCAACGATGGAGCATAACAAAAAAAAATTAGGTTAAATTCTTGGTTTGAAACTTGCCACATGGTGTGATGCGATTGTACAGGGGCAAGAATTGCGCCTACCGGTCTTTATATTGGTATCCACATACCGCGTCTAAGGTTTCATGAGGGAATATTCCACGCCACCGAGAGGCAACGACGTCAATGACTTGCCATTTTTTCGACCGTCGCGACACGCTGCTCAATTTGGTACCGGGAAAAAGGGCACTGCTCGGGAGGCGATGATGCATGTAAAGCGCTCGTCATTAGAGCCGGTTCACATGCAACCGTGGGCCGAGAGGGCCCTGTTATACCCTTTGAAAATCGATGATGGTCTCACGATGGTGGGCGTAAAAGGGTGTGGCATTTTACATGAGGTGAAGGCCGCGATGGTGCATGTGAATCCAGCCTAAGGCAGGTAAGCAGCACCACACCAGCATTTTAGGAGGAATATTCCGTTAGAATACCACATACTCGTCTAAGGTTTCAGTAGGAATATTTCTATCATACATATATGTTGTTGGGGTTCGCCAAAACAGCGGATAATGGGTGGCCATAGCAGCACCACACCAGCATTTTAGGAGGAATATTCCGTTAGAATACCACATACTCGTCTAAGGTTTCAGTAGGAATATTTCTATCATACATATATGTTGTTGGGGTTCGCCAAAACAGCGGATAATGGGTGGCCATTATGAGAGCAGAAATAATGATGACGCCTATCATTTCTTTTGGCCAACACGTCAAAACGAATGTGTGTACCTAACAGGGACCGAGTCTAAACGCGACCAAACTCCTATCCACAAGAATAAATTCTGGACAGCAGAAGGGCAGATCGTCGGACATGGAGGCGCCCAGCTCTTTTCTGCCCTAATTCTTATCTTCAATTTTTCTTCTGTGCTCTTAAATTCTGGTTGTTTTTTTTTCCTCCAAGATGAGCAAAGTAGTCTGCCCGGAATGCTCCAAGCCTGTGGAGGTAGTTCTGGATCATTCCGCCGGAGACACAGTCGGTTTATCCACCACTATTTCTAAAGGTAAAGGTTCTCAAAGCAATTTCGCAGCTTTAGGTAACTTTTTCTGACGATTCTGGCGGTAGTGATCCAAATCGTGTCGGCGGCCCTTCCAATCCCCTGCTTTCTGATGGCGGTTTATCCACCACTATTTCTAAAGGTAAAGGTTCTCAAAGCAATTTCGCAGCTTTAGGTAAGTGGCAGAATCATGGTTCAAATAATGCAGACAGATCTCTTTTGGTTGCCTTCAAAGCTATAGGTGCCATGGCAGATAGATTAGGTTTAGTTCCAACCATTAAAGATAGAGCAGATGAGATTTATAAAAAGGTAGAGGATCTTAAGTCCATAAAAGGAAGGAGTCAAGATGCAATTTTAGCTGCTTGTCTGTATATTGCATGCAGGCAAGAAGATAAACCTAGAACTTTCAAAGAAATTCACTCTGTAGCTAATGGGGCCACAAAAAAGGAGATTGGTAGGGCTACAAACTTTATTGTGAAGAAATTAGAGGAAGAGATGGGGAAATCTATGGCTATGGGGGCAATTAATGCAGGAGACTTTATTAGGCGATTTTGTTCTTTGCTTGGGATGAATAATGAAGCAATGAAAGCTGCTGCAGAGGCTGTGAAGAGATCTGAGGAATTTGATATAAGGAAAAGCCCCATTTCAATCTCTGCAGCTGCAATTTATATGATTTCTCTGCTATCTGAAAACAAGAAATCGATGAAGGAAATTTCTGCAGTTGCTGGAGTTGCAGAGGCAACAATCAAGAATTCTTACAGTTATCTCAGGCCTCATGCAGCCAAGCTTGTGCCAGATTGGTATGCCAATGAATTTTATACTCCTAATATCAAACTTGTGCAGTTTCCATGAAGTGGGTTGTCATAATGTTCCTTTGTTTTTTATAATAAGAAGCCTGAATTTTTGTCAAAACAGATTAGGTTAGGCACTTTATATATTTTAGTATGAATTTTATACTCCTAATATCAAACTTGTGCAGTTTCCATGAAGTGGGTTGTCATAATGTTCCTTTGTTTTTTATAATAAGAAGCCTGAAGAAGAAGACTATGGTCTGGCTTGGTGGTTGGGACCATGGGGCCAGCCTGATATGATATAAAATACAAAGCAGATATTATGGTTACTGATGTATAATCTATTTGTCAATTATATTTGGCAAGCCACATGTCTTTATTTGGTATAGCTTACAGGTGGCTTGACAGCAAGGCTTTTGCATCCACGTCATCATAAGTCTACATAGTTTTTACTCTTCAATATTTCCCTGGAGTAATATTGCTTGATGTCAAGAAAAATGGGTCTAAACTACCACCCAGCGGCAGGGGATATGCACTCATGCACCAGTCAAGAACTTAGCAGGCGCCGTAGGATATGAACTCATGCACCAGTCAAACATGTCGCACCAGCCAAACACGTCCCACATGTTAGTGTGTCTGCCAGATCACCAACTGACAAGAACCAATAGTTGGCATGCAACTTTTATGCATTCGTTTCCACGAATAAATAATCTACAAGAAGCAATTTGGAATGAATAATAAGGTGCCACAAATACTTCTATTTTCTAAATCTTTTATCCAAGGGACAAAATATCGTGATCTTAGATTAGTTTGGTCCTCAAACACTAGAGATAAGTCGTACACCTATAAAAGGCATTAAAATGTAGCAAATGCCACCAAAGAATATGAAGTTTTATAAATTTCTATGACACGTCTATTAGAAGTTATGTGAATCCACATCCTATTATCACTCCCATTGAACACTTGTATTATGGATATAACTTGTATTATGGATTTTGGGCCGTCAGATGACAGCCATTTAAAAAAAAAAGACAATGGTCCAAAAGTCAAGATGCTCTCTAAGAGCATCCCTACCCTCCATTTCAAGTCCTTTACAAGTCATACCTGGCTTGTTTGACTTGAACAAAAATACATGCAACTATAAATAAAACCATGGCGTATTCTCCAATGGAATAAACACCACCGAAATATAAGGAAAAAACAGTGTCCAATTATCAAGCAAACAAATGTCAAATATTTACATTGAAATACCAAAGATACGTAGCCACATGGCGTAAATAGTTCGATCACAACAACATATAAGTTCATCACACATAACCGTGGATAACCGGATGCAAGTTCAACACAAAGCTTCTCAATTCCTCGGTCGGCCCGAGCTAGCATGCCCGATGAGCTGATCAAGCCGGGCGTGATCTCCCCGTGTCGAGAGCCCTTGCCAACTCATGTGTGAGCGCAACACATGCGTCACGATTCCCAAGACACCAAGACGGTCCCATTGCACGCCAGATAAAGGCGTAATTTATAGCAACATAGAAGCTTCCTATCGCCTTCTCGGATCCTCAATGAGGCTGCAATCCTGTCGCCTCCACTAACAACCTGCACAATGCTAGTCACAAATTCCTCGTAAAGAAGACTTCCTCACTTTCGGCCAGGATAAGCATGCGGGTTTGGATGAGAATCATCAATGGTAGAACCGATGATATCGGGACCAATACTAACAACCACCACGGGGGGTCTCATCCATGGTGTCGCCATTTCCATCCATTTCTCAAGAAGACCACACAAATCGTACAACCAACCATAAACCGCAGAAATACAACGCCAGATAAATACAAAAGACTATACAACGTACAAGAAGGAACCACATGAAAGAAATCAACCCAATCGCCATGGTGTGGTCCCCCGTATTACCGCGGGATATAGTCCGCACCAACATCGGGGATATCCGCCTCGAGCTAAAGGTTCTCTCATGCGGATCCTCAAAGTTTGAGTCCGTTTCGGCTCACTGGAATGGCATCATCCCAATAGCGCCTTCTACCGTGCCCATTCCTCTCAACAGAACAAACCCCGGCGGATAACCAAAGATAATAGTTCTTATGTCGGGGAAGGCGGTGACCAGATTAAGCAACACTCTCCATGTCTTTGCCGCACTGTGTGTTCATTCACATGGGCAGAATTATGAGGAATAATCCAAGAACTACTTAATGTGTATTTTCCGGACCTCAACATCCCCGCACAAAGTAAAGGTCGCTTGGGGATAGTCTTACCCCCCCATGATACATCAATGTAATGGCATGCCTTATTTAAAAGATTCCTATTATCCAAGACACACAACCCTTTAGTATCACCCGCACCCCACCTTAAATAAAGATCCTTACCTTTTTCAATCATAGATTCGGAGATATTGTGCATATGACAACTATAGTGAACTTTTCCAAAATCTTTTCATACAATATCCTACCATTCCTCAAAACAATGCACCTATTATTTTTCAAAGCTTTGAGACCAACACCACGCCAAAGAAGCTTGGGAGACCAGTTGAAGTCTTTTTGATAGCATCATTCAAGGCCTTAGGACTTGAATCGACCTCTCAAAACACCACAACATGTAAGTGATCAGCCGAGGAGCCCCTTTCAAGGCTATCGCCTCGCTAGACATTTGGAGTCACAAAATCGACAAGGGCATCATAGAAAGATTTGGGAACATCTTGTCGAGAAGGCCTAAAATAATGTAAACATCAATTGAATCCCAATTCGGGCTAGTATCCGCAAAGGGATAGAATCGGCTAGCCTGATGCGGATGAGCAGGCCATAGAGGCCATCGAACCCGGATGGAAGATTTGCATGCCCACCCTTTGCCCTCTGGCCTCCCTTCTTAAAGACATCTCAAGCAAATGAGAATCGAAAGAGGTAAAACACCGCATCAGCGCTAACTCACCAAGGGAAGACGAAATCGAACCGAAGCCCTCGCGCAGAAGATAAGCCAACATGCCGATCCCTTTCCCCGCCCATCCTCCCGATTTAGCAAAAAGCAGCCAAGTCCGGAGCGCCTTGGGAAGGGACGGGGGAGAGACGAAAACAAACAGAAGCCCTCGCAGAAGATAAGCCAACATGCCGATCCCTTTCCCCCGCCCATCCTCCTCCCGATTTAGCAAACTCGCCAAGTCTTTGAGCGGGAAAGGACGCCTCCAAACCTAGGGAAAAAAAATGGATCTATGGATTATAACCCCCCTCTTTCTCTCGGTATTCATACGGTTTGGTATACGAATACCACCTATTAACCTTAATAAATCATATGTTACAAAAATACCAAATTTGATTGTTGCAAGATTAAGATTCCTATTATCCAAGACACACAACCCTTTAGTATCACCTGCACCCCACCTTAAATAAAGATCCTTACCTTTTTCAATCATAGATTCAGAAATCATATGTTACAAAAATACCAAATTTGATTGTTGCAAGATTAAGATTCCTATTATCCAAGACACACAACCCTTTAGTATCACCTGCACCCCACCTTAAATAAAGATCCTTACCTTTTTCAATCATAGATTCAGAGATATTGTGCATATGACAACTATAGTGAACTTTTCCAAAATCTTTCATACAATATCCTACCATTCCCTCAAAACAATGCAGCCTATTATTTTTCAAAGCTTTGCAGACCAACACCACGCCAGCAGGCTTGGGAGACCAGTTGAAGTCTTTTTTGATAGCATCATTCAAGGCCTTAGGACTTCTGAATCGACCTCTCAAAACACATCAATTGAATCCCGGCTCGGGCTAGTATCCGGCAAAGGGATAGAATCGGCCGAGCCTGCAGATGAGCGGGCCATAGAGGCCATCGAACCCGGATGGAAGATTTGCATGCCCACTTGCCCTCCCCGGCCTCCTTCTTAAAGACATCTCAAGCAAATGTAATCGAAAGAGGTAAAACACACCACAGACCAGCGCTAACTCACCTGCAGGAAGACGAAATCGAACCGTAAGCCCTCGCAGAAGATAAGCCAACATGCCGATCCCTTTCCCGCCCATCCTCCCGATGAAGCAAAAGCCAAGTCTTTGGAGCTCCCCGAAGGACGGGGGAGAGACGCAAATCGAAATCAGAAGCCCTCGCAGGAAGATAAGCCAACATGCCGATCCCTTTCCCGCCCATCCTCCCGATTTAGCAAAAATTTGCCAAGTGTTTGAGCGCCCGGGAAGGGACGCCTCCCCGACCTAGGGAAAAAAAAAAATGGATCCGTAGAGGATTCAAGAACCCCACGCCTTTCTTCGGTATTCATAACGGGTTTGGTATACGAATACCACCTATTAACCTTAATAAATCATATGTTACAAAAATACCAAATTTGATTGTTGCAAGATTATCACTCCCATTGAACAATTCTTTGAATCCACATCCTATCACTCCCATTGAACAACCTTCATGTAGAAGGAGAAATATAGTAGGTTGCACGAAAGCAGTTATTCTTAAACCAGATTTTTTTGATTGTTGCAAGATTATCACTCCCATTGAACAATTCTTTGAATCCACATCCTATCACTCCCATTGAACATATGCCATTTTCAAAAAAATAAAATGTGGAATAATTTCAAATTAAGAAATCGTGGTTATATATAGAAATGTGCTTTTAGAATATTTGCGATTGATGCTTTCTTCTAAAAATGACACGTACTTTCTAAGGAAAAAAATATGCCATTTTCAAAAAAATAAAATGTGGAATAATTTCAAATTAAGAAATCGTGGGGTAAGTCGCATCAAGAACCATCTAAACCGCTTTTAGGTGATGTTGGTGGATGTCTTGTCTTTTTTTTCTAAGGAAAAACGGATACCATCAATTTCTGCTCCTTCCATGCTTAAATGATGATCCTAGAATAGAACCGCACGATGAATCTTCTTTGCATGACGCCATCATGACGGTTGATGGCTTCTTCCCTTGGAGAATTTTGCCATGGTTGAGTATAAAATTTAAAGAATGAGTGGATTTTGCGCATGCTTCTGATTTAACTTTTGCAAGTTCATAACTCGTGATCCTCTCAAGTACAAAATGTTTGCAAAGATATTGGACGATAAAATGTTGGCATGGACGATAAAAATGTTGGCATGCAACTTTTATGCATTCATTTCCACGACTAAATAATCTACAAGAAGCAATTTGAAATAAATAATCAAGGTGCCACAAATACTTCTATTTTCTAAATCTTTTATCCAAGGGCAAAATCAGCGATCTTAGATTAGTTTGGTCCTCAAACACTAGAGATAAGTCGTACACCTATAAAAGGCATTAAAATGTTATTAGAAGTTCTGTGAATCCACATCCTATCACTTCCATTGAACAACCTTCGTAGAAGGAGAAATATAGTAGGTTGCCCTAGGTTATTCTTATAGAGATTATGGTTATAAAAGGGTGCCCGGATATATTTTCATACCATATATAAAGCATGTTCCCCTTTCATTTTCTTTGATGCAAAATAAACCTGGGAGAGACACGCGTCCTTATAACCTCGGAGAGACACGTGTCCTTGAAAAAAAATTAAAAAGAAAATCGACAAGGAATTTTCATACCATATATAAAGCATGTTCCCCTTTCATTTTCTTTGATGCAAAATAAACCTGGGAGAGACACGCGTCCTTATAACCTCGGAGAGACACGTGTCCTTGAAAAAAAATTAAAAAGAAAATCGACAAGGATTCTTGCTTTGGAAGCAATCGAATCCCCTGCACTATGAGTCGGATTTGGGGTATGTCGGAACTGGAGCCCCAAATATTTTGCAGCTCCTCCTGGCTATGATTGAAGCTCTAGCAACCTGGGCTGCTGGAATATGACCCGGGCTAAATGCGGGGCCAAATGCCTACTTCCAGAGCTCGCTTTCCATTTCTAGTCCATTGCATTGCTTGCGTTGCTTGCTTTGTGGGTTTTTGTCGCCTAACTGCGTCCATTTTGCAGGGCGCAATCTGCTTCGGCGCTTCTCTATATGAAATTTTACTTTTAGTTCATTCGACGGATTGTTTCTTCTGGAACAGGGTCAACTTGGAGTAAGTTATCGGCTATAGATCCAGTTTGATTCATTGGTGAAGGTTCAGAGGGCCCGACAACTGCAAGACATCCGCTTTTATGTTGCAGAAATTCATTTGCAGTTGAATTTCACCAGATCACGTAAACACATTAGGGCTTTTGCTCTTCATTGCTAGATGTTAGATTTTATTAAGAATTGACTGTCCATGGTTTGTTGAGATTTAATCCGTCCCATATTCTTCAAGATCCCTCATGTGCATGCTTTTAAGACAAGAATGTCGTCCAACGGCTTCATTGTTTAAAAGCATATTTTATGACAAGTTTCGGCCAATACGCCTCCAATGCAGAAAAAGGATGTACCAAGTAGCTTTTGGTGGTCATGCCTATTCTTGCTTCATATGGATCCGTTTTCGTTGGATTAAAATTTAGCTTGGACATGTTTCCTATACTCAAGTCTTTGTGGCCCGTCAGAATTTTTATGTGATTCTTTCCATACACGGGTCCTTTGCAAAGATGAATGGCCGTCCCAGCTCCTTCATGTGATTTTTGATATTTTTATTTTGTTTAAGAAATGATGATAATCTTGCCAGACATACGCAAAAAATGGTGGAGATGATACACTTGCAAGATGGCCTAATAGAAGAGGATACACTTCCAAATTCATGTATGATTTGAATCCCATATTCTTCGGTAAAGCTTTTTTGTATGGACATCCTTCGTTTAAAATTTTGTTTGACTTATTTGTTGTGGACAATCTACTTTTTGACTGTTGTAATCACTTGTAGACTTTGATAATTTTCTAGACATGTATCAGAACTTTTGCTTCCCCTTCTTTATTTGTATGGACATCCTTCGTTTAAAATTTTGTTTGACTTATTTGTTGTGGACAATCTACTATTCAATTCCCATAGTCTTTGAAGATGGAAAGTTCCCTCATGTGCCTGCTTTCTGAGATTTAGTCTGCTCTCCGACTCTGCTTCTATAGTGCATCCAAAACAGGTAAAGGGCTCCTACCCTTGCAAATCCGTCCTCTAGTCGTCAAATCTGGCACTGTAGAGCCATGCTTCTTTCGGGGTGGCCATTTCTGAGATTTAGTCTGCTCTCCGACTCTGCTTCTATAGTGCATCCAAAACAGGTAAAGGGCTCCTACCCTTGCAAATCCGTCCTCTAGTCGTCAAATCTGGCACTGTAGAGCCATGCTTGGTGCTTAGCTATCTCTTGCAAATTCACGCCACGGTTAATCCGGGTGTGTCTTGGTCGGGTTTAGATTACGGGATAAATGATATTATTCCCAATTCGGAAAGGGTAATTGGTCCATTCCGAAACTCGCAATTGTGGAGCTCGTTCTTTTCGTTGGTATTATGATTTGGCGCCGTAAGCAAGGCAAATTTTGCCTAGTTGCGAGCATAAACTCAAGAATAGAGTAGTTTACAATTAGTCCTTCATGCGCGCACATGGAGCGAGGGATGGCATTGGCATATAAGGACTCCAAAATTGCTCCAAAATTGCCACTATCGTGCTGCCATGGCGTTTGATCAACATCTGCTCATAACTCGATAACATCTTTTAACAATGTTGGGCGTAGATTTCAATTGCCATGGGTTCTGTGTCCAAATAAACAAATGGAAACTTCATTTGACCGGGTTCGGCTAGACCCTGGATTATGGATAGCTCCGAGCTGGGAAAGGTGCGTGCTTCACGAAAGGTCGCGTGCTTCCCCGCGACCGAAAGCTGGCCTCTCTAATTTCTCTCATACATGGAATGAAAATGGTGTGGTTTTGTTGTCGCATTGCTTGTCGGGCTAAGCAAACATTCATGAAGATTTATGATCTTGGTGAAGGCAATTGTAAGGAGCTCTTCTCCGCCATAGCCGTAAGCTCTAACCAAAGATGTCGATCTTTATCATTTTTGGACATTTTATTGGGGTTATGCAATTCTAAAGCAAGGGCTGCAGCTACAAGCTCGGCTCGCCCTATGATTTAGCCATGTCCGAAGGGCATCTACATATCGAAAAGCAAAATGATTCTTCTATAAACATGTGGGTTCAATTTGTCCTCGGTTTATGCTTTTTATGCTTTGGTGGATCTAAGCTCTGGACGATTCCTCCTAGGAAATGTGTTCCCTCGTTTCTTACGCTTATTATTTCTCATAAGTGTTGCTAGCTTAATGGATCCTGGATATGGTTTAAGCCACGCAAAGCTTCCTGGTTTGGCCTCAAGTTGTGTTATGTCCAAATCTTTGAACACTTTGCTCCCGGAGCTCCTATAGCGAGGCGGTTTTAATGGCCCGAATCGATGTATTGTTGTTTTGTGAGAATCTTTAGCGCATCATGCATTGGAAAAGGATGAAGCAACGATACCTTTGCCAATTCTCGGTCAAAATGTTCCCAGGAAGGCGATGTACCTTTGCTTCTACATTACCCGATTTAAGTCCATATTCGTAAGTAGTTACAAGAAAAAACATGTCCCGTTATGTTTTGCATTAACTAACATATCGGACCCGATGGAGGTGGAAGTAGCCAAATTCAATAGGTTTTGGCAGTGGAAGAAGCTACCACGCCCCTGTGTTCATGGTATACAAGCAATCGATTTTGGTTGGGTATGATGGAAATGGCGCCGCTTTTGGACGGTAGGTCGGGTAAGTCAGAGGTCGCATTCTTCCGACCATAGAGTTTGTTTGGTCACGGACATTTACAAAAATCGTGGTAGTAGCTCTCATGGGCTAGATAACAGACAATTTGTGCGTTTGTGCAAAAAGTCTCATAAGGGGATTAACTATGTTATGATTCTAAGCCGACATGTGTAGACCTTGGTAAAATGCCTAAGGAAGAGGAGGTGGTCCGGGTGCACCTTTGGCTTAAGCCATTTCACGCCCTACTCAATGCTTGAATTCTTATTCGCATTCAGAGGAGATTGAAGCTACGAACTAGATAAAGGACACATGCTTCTAGTTTTACATAAGATTGGTAAAAACAATCGCAATTGTTTTTTACGCGACCGCAATTGTTTTAGAAAAATCGGATTATCGTGTGTGTTTACATGTATCTAACCTTGTGATGGATGAGCATCGCTTGCCCCACAAAGGCCGTGGTTGTTAACCCGAGGGCCCCCCGGGCTGAAGAGGGTATGGCACGAGCACTGTAAGGGATGGTTTAGGAGGTGGTCTATGGATTACCAACAGATGGTGGCACTGGCAGATTCTGATGCGCAGAATGGGCAATTGGATGCGGGCTATGCTGCCACCCTGTGGGCTGAAGAGGGTATGGCACGAGCACTGTAAGGGATGGTTTAGGAGGTGGTCTATGGATTACCAACAGATGGTGGCACTGGCAGATTCTGATGCGCAGAATGGGCAATTGGATGCGGGCTATGCTGCCACCCTGTGGGATGCCTCTACTCTTGCAAAGCCCAAGACAGAGCACTATCACGCTCAGATTAATCCCGGCCTTGAGCATGGACCCCATCGGTACTTGAAAGCACACATCTCAGTGAAGAAACGGAGAGCTATTGCTGCCATAAGGACGGGTTCCCATTACCTCAGAATTGAAACAGGTCGCTGGGGGGTGAATGGCGGGCACGGGATCCCCAGGGAGGAAAGGATATGTCAGTGTTGTGAGATGCACGTGATAGAGGATGAGCACCATGCCTCGGCCGTCAGACTTGCTCTTCTGGGGCATGGTATTTGAGAGCCTACTGCTAGGGTTTTTCCTCCCAAGTGGGGGTTTTTTCATCCCGGTAGTAGGGTTCTACTGTACAGTTACATTGTTTGTTTTCCTGCAGATTTCGGCCGTCAGACTTGCTCTTCTGGGGCATGGTATTTGAGAGCCTACTGCTAGGGTTTTTCCTCCCAAGTGGGGGTTTTTTCATCCCGGTAGTAGGGTTCTACTGTACAGTTACATTGTTTGTTTTTGGTGTTGGGGTTTTTTTTCTTTAGTTGGTCGAATCATACAATTGGGCTTTGATTATGACTGGATCAAACGCAGTTGTTTGATATATAGCATATTCTCATTAGTTTGATGATTCTCTATAGTCGCGGCGATCAGCAACCTTTTTATCCTGCGGTCTTTGAACGACGGTTCCCCATGTTTCTAGCTTAAAATAGACAAGACGGGGAAGAGAAACGCTTATGGCCAAAAAAGTGTAGGTTCAAATCCTGCATGTTCTACCAATGATAGATGAGTTGGTGAAGAGAATGCCCGGGCGGCCGCCAGGGTCACGCCGATAAGTTTCTTGTATATATAATTTATGAGTATGGTTACGGTGCCTATAGATAATTTGAATATGTGTTTTTTTTTATGAATAATGTGGAATGCGACCATTGGTTTGAACGATATGGATATCCTTGTTTTACATGTTGAACTCAAAATTGACAAAAGAAACATTCTGAGGTTTGTTGATCATGACCTTTAAAGGTCGGAAAACATAAAAAAATAAAATTTAAAACCGAAGGATATTATTGACATTACTCATTATCGCAGATAACTTGAGGCATAGCGAATTGGTAACAATGGTGGGACATAAGGTATGTCTTCGAAAATGAATAGCATGATTTTGGGCATGTGGAAACGGCAATAGAATTGTTGAGTACCGCTTATTTCATCTAAAGATATTCAAATTACTATGCATAACATAAGACATAGTGGTAACAATAGTTGGTTGGATTGGCAATAGGAATAATTCTTTGCAGACCGACAATATTATCAAAGTTAGCGTAACATTAAGAGGCATATACACATGCCAACATATTGGCAATCGCTTGCAAATTGATGTAGAGGGGAAACTTCCCAAAGAATTCACGGAAAGCCAAAACATGGGTTAACATGGCACTTTGGTTAATATGAGATGCTTGTGTAGAATAAAGGCCAAAGGATGTGCCCAAAAATTATCAAACTATAATGACGAAATTTGGAGCCAACACGACATGACAAATGAGACTTCTTTTAGGGCTTAAATCGAATACAGTTTTCCACTTGGATGGACGCCTCTAAGGTATGATGTATAGATACTTGATTGGTAATTGGGTAGCATGCAGCTCAACAGCTTAAATAGGGTTTCGAAATAGCAAAGATACGTAACCTTCGATGTTCTAATCAAGCCATTAAGATAGTGCCTAAATCTTCCGGATGAAAATTTAGATTGAATTATGGCTTTGGAGAGCAGATCCGGCAGAAGGGCAAGATATTCCAATTCCAAAAGACGGTGGTGGATCGAGAGGAGTGTAGATCCAACTCTATCAATAAAGGAAAATGATTCAAGAATCAAAGCAATGGATATTAATAGACATGCTACGAGACCGAGCAAGTAATGATGTTTGAAAGTCTAGATCTGTAGAAGAGCTTGAGGGTGGAAGAAAAAGCATCGATAGTTCCTCAAAGCAAAACGTCAATGAGGTCATGCATAAAGACATTGCAACAAGAACCGATCCAATCAGGTTTGGAAGATTTATCACTTGTTTGTAGAATCGATTTCAACACAAAAGCTATGATGTAAGAAATTGAGTTTAAAATCCATGAGTATATGATTCAGTAGGATATTTGCATGAAGTAAATCATGATGCCTACTTTGAATCAGTAGATCCTTATAGATTTGTGGTATATCATGGGGTTTGACCCTTGCTATGATGTAAGAAATTGAGTTTAAAATCCATGAGTATATGATTCAGTAGGATATTTGCATGAAGTAAATCATGATGCCTACTTTGAATCAGTAGATCCTTATAGATTTGTGGTATATCATGGGGTTTGACCCTTTTTGCATCTTTTACATTAAGCACATGATTTCTAGCATTACATTAATCTCATGGGTTGAACGATCTGTAAAACATTGATTTTAGCAAGTGAGAGGGTACTTTTACATGATTCATAGACATGGATAATGGCAGTTGCTAATAAATTCTCCTTTCATTTCTTTTGCTAATTCTAACTCCGGGCAAAAGGCACAATGGGTAATCAGTGATGAACTGAGAGAAATGCAAGAGTTCATGACGCTTGATAATGCTCAAGAAGGTTGCAGAAAAAAATATGACCAATACACGCTTAAAGCATAATGATTATGTTAGCTAGTTTGCTTTCTTGTGCTACTTTGAATATTTATATTGAACATAACAGTGATAAGAACGGATCTGAATCCTTGTTAAACATATGAATATGAATACGTGAATTTGACCCAACATATTTTTATGTCAAACCTATTTATCTTTAGGTTTTAAATTGGGGCTGATGTTAAGAATAAACTTATGCTTTTACGCCATGCATAAGATATGTTTCAATAAGTCATTCCCGACAATGACCAGAATTTGGAATATAGTTTGTTCTGCTATATGATAACATTGATGCAAAGACACCAGGAAAGGATGGTACCATCTAGGACTTAACAACAGATTCAGATGGCGGATAAGACAAAGAAAGGGATTGACCAATGCCGACATGTTTGTGCTAGTATTGACTAGTTCAAGCGGCTTTTTTTCATGACACTTCGCGGCATTGGTCTTACCAAAGTTTGCCAAACTTTCTTGGTGGGGCTTCTAGCATATGCTTTTTTATAATCTTTGTTATTACTGGTGTTTCTATTTACTTAAATGCAAGTTGTACTTCATGATCATCTCATAGTGGCACATATGATTGGAAGCCAGAGTTCAAGATAATCATTCCCACTTGAAATGTTGAACTTATGAGCTGCAAAATTGAAAGAGACTAATGTCACAATCTGTCAATTGGCACAGGGTGCTATTTGGCATGACATATATACATGGGCTGTTGTCCAAAAAACTCCACTTTACTGATATGCCACTTGGCTTTATTTCTTAAGTTGCTATGGATATTAGCAAATGGTTCTAGAAATTTATGACCAAATGGTTTTTGTCACATGGAAGACTAAAAGAAGAGTGCTTAAACAAGTTCTAGAGAGATTGACTTCCCAAGCATCAATGGTGCTCTTGAGGATCTTTTAAGGAGAATTTCTAAAGGTAATTGATCCCATCTCTTGCTTTTCTCTTATACACAAATTATGGCAAAATGCGCTCTCATAGGGTGAGGCATGATTCCCTCATTTGTAGGGTCTCCACCCTATGAAGAATGTGTTGCGTGAAGAATCTTTGCCTCTCCTTACGGTAGGAGGTAGGGTTTTTTTTATTGCATGTTGCTTGTTGAGCTCAAATACATATACATTATCTTATACTTGGTATACCCAGTAGATAAGTGTGCAACCGAAAGCAAGATAAATATCCACTAGGAGGCATTATGGCAATGATGCAAAGGGTTGTGCAATTATGATATGCTTGTGCAATTATGATATGTCAGAAATCTGGTCATACATCGGGAGGTTTAAAACAGATTATTTGAGCTCGCACATAATCTTCAAGGGCTCATCTTTAGATAATAGCGAGGGCAATGGTCCCATATGAAGTGAATATCCGCAAAATGTCAAAATCCATGGTTCGTATTTGCAAATACATTCAAATTTTATTAGAAGACTAACATTTAGGGCTTTTTTGGGTTGCCCTAAAAAGCATGCCCTTGAGTGCCTCGAGCGGCTACCTCTATTCTACCTCTGTTCTGGGAGCCGTTACACAAAAATACCTAAATTTGCAGATGCGGCTAGTAAATGGTAAAGCAAATGGCTAAGGCAATTGACCTGGAAAACTTAGCCGATGCCTTATGTAGCAACGACTAATGCAAAAGGCTTGGAAGACAGCAGTTCGTTACACAAAAATACCTAAATTTGCAGATGCGGCTAGTAAATGGTAAAGCAAATGGCTAAGGCAATTGACCTGGAAAACTTAGGATATGAAATACCTGAGATATAAAAAGAAGAGCATTTCGTTGCAGTGCTTCAGTGCAAAAAGCCTGGAAGATCTTGCAAATGCCTCTCATTGCAGAGTATATATCAGTGCAAAAAGCAGAGGATTTAGATGGGCAAGATATGAAATACCTGAGATATAAAAAGAAGAGCATTTCGTTGCAGTGCTTCAGTGCAAAAAGCCTGGAAGAATGTCCATGGGTCTCAAATGCTTAAGGGTTGTATGTTTATCCCAAGAAAGCCATCTATGCTTGATCTTCACTTTAGAAACGTCCTAAGGTTAAGGTTTTGGCTCTATTTATCCTGGTTATCAAACAAGAAATTGGTCTATGCATAATGGCAATAAAGGACACCGCCTAGCTTAACTCTAGCTTAACTCTGTAAGAATACAAATGCATAATTACTTCAGACTAGTTGATCTGTAACAGCAGAGACTTTGCATTATTGACATCAGCAAAGTAATAACATTGATTTTAGCAAGTGAGAGGGTACTTTTACATGATTCATAGACATGGATAATGGCAGTTGCTAATATATTCTCCTTTCATTTCTGATCTGTAACAGCAGAGACTTTGCATTATTGACATCAGCAAAGTAATAACATTGATTTTAGCAAGTGAGAGGGTACTTTTACATGATTCATTTCACGCCAATGTGGTACCGATTGGTCGCAGTATGGGATTTTCTTCCCATTGTTCCTTTTGCTTTGTAGGTTGGATTTGGCTTCAAGGATGATGGAGAAATGCAAGAGTTCATGACGTTGATACGTTCAAGAAGGTTGCAGGAAAAAATATGACCAATACACAGTTAAAGCATATTTTCTTCCCATTGTTCCTTTTGCTTTGTAGGTTGGATTTGGCTTCAAGGATGATGGAGAAATGCAAGAGTTCATGACGTTGATACGTTCAAGAAGGTTGCAGGAAAAAATATGACCAATACACAGTTAAAGCATAATGATTATGTTAGCTAGTTTGCTTTCTTGTGCTACTTTGAAGCTGAAACTTATGCTTTACGTCATGCATAAGATATGTTTCAATAAGTCATTCCTGACAATGACTGTAGAATTTGGAATATAACATATTTTTATGTCAAACCTATTTATCTTTAGGTTTAAATTGGGGTTGATGTTAGCTGAAACTTATGCTTTACGTCATGCATAAGATATGTTTCAATAAGTCATTCCTGACAATGACTGTAGAATTTGGAATATAGTTTGTTCTGTTATATGATAACATTGCAGGAAAGGATGGTACCATCTAGGACTTAACAGTTCTCGTATGGCCAGATAAGACAGCAAAGGGATTGACCAATGCTGATGTTTGTGCTAGTATTGACTAGTTCAAGCCGGCTTTTTTTTTTTTGGAAGGACGAAAGCCAAAAAGTTTATTAATCAGATAAAAAATACAAAATTTACATGTCTCATCTAACTGTGTAAGCACAAAAAGATGCCACAGGAGCACGAGCCTGGAGCACAATGTACTTACTCCAGAATAGGAGACTAATGATAAGAATCAATTCGAAGATACTGAATCCGAACATATATAATTAAAAACAGATCCCTCCCAACTAGGGTATTGACCATTTCATGGTGAAAAGAAAAGTTTCGAGAGTTTCTAAGAAAGGTTTCCATGCCATTCTGCATAAATATCTCCATGCATCCACATTTGCAGGACAGTCTCCATCTAAAATTCCAAACATGCAGGGAATTAACTATTCAAATGTGTTGTAATTTGGCATAACTAGATATAACCTTTAAACAATATTTGATAAAAGGAGAAGTCCGTAAACTTGCAGGGAAGTAACTATTCCATCGTGTTGAAATTCGGCATATAACTAGATATAACCTTTAAACAATATTCATAAAATCTTCTAACTACTGCTTGACATGGTAGTTCGATAATTAATTCCACGTTAAGATGTGATGTTCTTGACATCCTCGCTTGTAACACCATAGTCTAAAATAGTTTAAAATAGAAGAGAAGAGAATAGAATTGAACTTTATCATCCGTGAGATGAGATGGCCTACGAATTCAAAACAAACAAACAAACAATAAACAACCCGGGCTTAATACTGGCCTAGGATTAGATAACCCCTGCCCCGAAGGGTTTTTGGAGGAAAAACCTTAGCAGTAATAGGCATAGTCTTGTTGATATAGAGCAAGCACAGGGAGTGGTCCACGGTTATGGAAATTATGGAAAATATTATGTGAATGTTAGTTCTAGCGATTTCCTAAGTGTATGTATGAAAGGGGCATAGGATAATAGATGAACTATTGAACATATCTAAGGTTATTATGGGCCTTGATATTCTAATGAACACATCAGATATTGGAAAATATTATGTAATGGTTGGGATCGAGGTCAAATTCAAAGGAAAGTTCAACAAATGTCTATGGATGGGTCGCCAACCATAGGTTGAAGAACAAGAACAAATGTGCAAGGTTATAATAAGAAGATCCTTATGATATTAAAGGGGCTACTCTCCATTCGCACAGGGGCAAATCATCTTCGAATTGAGACAGACAGATGGATTGGTGAGCCACGTCAGGACAGGCTCTGTCAATGCTGCCAAATGGGAGTCATTGAGGATGAATCTCATACCCTTCAAAGTTGCCCAAAGATGCTTATGCCGAAGTTGGTCGCCCCTCGCCACCGCTACATGTGACATTGAGCACGACATCCGTACGGGTGCTAGGATCATACCTTCAGGAGGTCATGGACATGCGAGATCAGCTATGTCCTCGGGCATGCGCTTGACATGTACATACACATTTATTTCATGATGATGTATACTTGTACAGCTTTGATTAAAGATTCTTATTACACGCCACGGTTTTTTCCCTCGAAAACCCTTTCTAGCGAGGGTTTTTAACCCCACAAGAATAAAAAGGGACATCGCGCTTTAAATAGGGCTGACGACGACTCCTAGCATCTTTTTGGATCACTTGCAAATTGTTAAGAAGGGACGACGAATTTTATAGCGTAAGTAGCATCTTTTTGGAACGCTTGCAAATTGTTAAGAAGGGACCAACATTTGTTAGAAGCGGGCGACCAAATGTTCGACTCACCTTTATCAGAAAGGGGGCCCTCGATTTATCAGAAAGCAAATCGAAGTTTCAGAATGGCGACATGTCATGCCGTAGTGACCGATTCACAGGCTGCATCCACAAAACTTCGGCCATTTGTCAAGCAAAATCTATAAACCAAGTGATGGATGGTGAAAACTGTTATTTCAACAGAGGATAAGAGTTCGAAGCCTTCGGCCCACACTGGATCAGTTGACCGATTCACAGGCTGCATCCACAAAACTTCGGCCATTTGTCAAGCAAAATCTATAAACCAAGTGATGGATGGTGAAAACTGTTATTTCAACAGAGGATAACATTCTTTTTTAATCGGCAACCTCTGGATCAGTTTAGAGATGGAGCATGTTGCATGCCATTGACCTAAAATACATAGAAATATAGAATAAGTTAGTACATCCAAAAAACATCTCCTCAACATGTTTTAAAGGAAAACATTCTTTTTTAACCAAGAACATTAAACCTTTTTTTTTAATCAGCCAATTATACTTTAGAATATGTTTTAAGATAATTATATTTTATTATTAAGATAATATATTTTAAGATATTCAAATCAGCCTTCATATATAAGTATTTTCTAGAATATATTTTCTAGAAAAAATACTTTAGAAAATATATAGGTAAAATTAATAGTAATGGGTATAAAGGCTTACATATAATGAGCCTAGCTTTATAACTTTATAATGACCTCTAACTTTATAAAAATAAAATCTTTAGGTATTAAATTTATAGGTATTAAATTTTTTTGGAAGTTTTTTGGAATTTTTCTTTTTCAAAAATTCTTTGCTACAAACATTTTGAGGTGCTCGGCTCGATCTGAAGCTTAGGCGCTCGCTCGATCTCTTCAAAATTTGAATTCGGCTTAAAACTCGGTTCTTCAAATCTCTGAGGCTCTTCAAACCATTACATCCAACACTTTAAAACTAAATTCCCCCTGAAACCCCCTTTGGTTTGGGTGCATATTCATACGGGGGTTACTCTGGGTATCGAGAGCTGTCAGATGGCCATATTTACTCAATATTCCTTGATCTAGACCGTAGATAGCAATCCTCGTTTGTGGGGTATTCTTGTACAAATTTTATACTATATAACGAGGCTTGCGAAATGCTATAAGGTTTGGGGCAATGTACTAAATGGTGTTGATTTTATACGTATTATATGATTTTAGGAGCTCTTACTGACCTACGTCACCACCGTGTGAATATGCACCCAAACCAAAGGGGGTTTCAGGGGAATTTAATTTAATGTTGGATGTAATAGTTTGTATAAATTCAAAAAACAATTTGGCCCCTTTGGGGCCTAGGAAAAGGAGGTGTACAAATTAGAGAAAATGGTATATATAGATATACAAAAATAGCCATGAAAATACTAGAATAAGCAAAGAAACAATATAAATTGTAAGAAACAACAATAAAATACAAGAAAGAAACAATAAGAAAGATATCTCGAGCAATAAGAAATAGTTTTGCAAGATTTGACATTGGGATAATCGAGAATGTCATCCAGGCCTGTGAATCATCATAAGGACTGTGGTGGATGCTCTCGCCAGAAGTATAATAATCCTTAAACCAATTGTTGTTACCTTTGACCTGAGACTACGTGGAGTAGAGAGAATGAGCCAGTTACAGTGTATTTGCCATAACCCAGTGGACCCGGTTGGGTGGTTAATTTGTGCTTTCATGTCTATTGTACTTGAAATACCCGGGGGATTCACCTTTGATCAGCGTATAATCCATGAGAGTTCAACGGAGGGGTGTTTTTTGGACCATTTGCATACGTATACTTAGGGGTTAGGGGTGTTTTTAGGCACTGATTTGGAGCAATATCTATACACAGAGGGGTCAAATTGCCTTTTAAAATTGCGTATACAAGGGGAGTTTTTTGCTACCCTCCGAACGCAGATGCCATACCCCCCTTATATATAAGTGCACCCCCCGGGTTGAAATACAATCCAAAGTGATCTTGTTCTTCACCTGTTTATCTCTTTAAATTCTGTTTCATGATCTTCCAAACAATGCAAACACCAAGAATTGTATCACTTGTTAATGAACTGTATTTTTGTACATGTCAGTGTAATGATCAAAGGCACAATTGGGCCATCCGCATGTCCAATATCTCTATCTTCTAAATGTAAGATGCCAGTGCTTTTATTGAAGGCGTGTTCATCATCACATGCAGCAGTTTGTTAGGTGTAACTAACCCATCATAGTGTGCCTAGATAGATGCAAATGTTGCACAATGTTAAAGAGTATGGCACGCATCTTCAGTAACTCCCAGCTGCTTGGCCTACCCTATATTCTCGCTCTTTTTGGGCCCATCTGCCTGTCTTAATTTCGAGGTGGTGTGTTCATGTGTGAATGGAGGGAACTATTCTATGTGTTTAGATAGAGAGATATAACTTCATATAACTTACTGGCCTTCCAAGAGGATTTCTTGCCTCCGAATGACTTATATTGCCAAGCACCATAAATAGACATGTATGAAGACTGCTTGAAGCTTACTTAGGAAGCATGTGTTTAGATAATGATGATCGGCCAGCAAAATACCTAAGTATATGCTAAATCTTAGCTACTTCAGATGATGGATGTGTTCGACATGTGGAACCTATAATTTTTTTGCAGACATCTCTTTCTCTCATTCATAATTATATAATACTTGCATGATGATCGGCCAGCAAAATACCTAAGTATATGCTAAATCTTAGCTACTTCAGATGATGGATGTGTTCGACATGTGGAACCTATAATTTTTTTGCAGACATCTCTTTCTCTCATTCATAATTATATAATACTTGCATATGTGTTGAACTACATTTAAGTACACTATATTAAAAGTTCATATGAGTTGGAGTTGTCATAGGCCTCTTCCATTATGACAATATAATCCACCTTTCGATTTGATAGTGCAAAAGTTCACTTCTTGAAGAATCTCCAAAACCGGCATAATAAAATCCAATATATATAATTAGCTACTTACTTGGCATGGCGATAAAGTATGGTCTTTTATTGAACCCCCAAGTTTGATTGCCACGCATAAGCCTACATGAACTAGAGCTACCAGATATCCCATTGTTTCCATTCCTTAACGCTCAAGCCTCGCCATTTAGGACCGTGTTTTAATCCATCCAAGAGCATTATTTATTATGGCTTATAACAAGCATGTTATGGTCATAACATAAACTCATAACATCCAAGTTACAAAGATAACAAATCCTCCAAAATTTTATAGAACAAAATCAATTTTAAACCCGCATAATTAGATTATAAGAAATCAATTACATAGATATGTACAAATCATGATCAATTTACGAGGGGTTAACAATGAATTTGCACAAAAATGACAGTGCAAGAAAAAACTATGTCTATTGCATGAATATACAATTTATACAAAAATTTATTATCTATATTGCAGAAAAATCTTTGTATTATTGCAATAGAAATCATTGTTGCAGATGAAGTATCATTGACATCTCCTTACAAAAGCATCCAGAAGTTTTTATCTAAAATGATGCTACGAAAGAACACAAACACAACTAGTAAAACCTCACATAACATCTACAAAATTAAAACAATTTAAAAGCTAAGTCCCTTTGGGAAGTTACAATTGCAAAAAATTCATCACCATAGAATTCTATTTGATGCAGATATCAAAGCAGCCCTTGGTATTAAAGTTCACTGCGGGACTACTTGGCCCCACAGATATAATGTACATGATGCTGCATTAATATTTGAAGGCACATGTATGCTTGTCATAGGTCTAACAACTTGTGTTGAACTCCCCCTAACAACTTTTGCTTCAGCAGAATAATTTCCCCTCATGTACTTCGAGCTTCTACAATAAAATAAGAACAATGTCAAATAAGAGAGAGAAATAGAACAGAAATAAGAAACAAATTATTGGTTTTTTCGTTTCATTTAAGATCTTTTCATGTAAGGACAATTTTGTCTAGGCATTAAGCTAGGTTGCATGGCCATCATTTCTAATTTTTCACTATGGTTATGACACCATAGTAATAGTTTTTCAAAGTAGTAGATCTCTTATGGCCTTCATTTAAGATCTTTTCATGTAAGGACAATTTTGTCTAGGCATTAAGCTAGGTTGCATGGCCATCATTTCTAATTTTTCACTGTGGTTATGCCACCATAGTCATAGTTTTTCAAAGTAGTAGATCTCTTATGGCCTGTAAAATTAATCAGTGTATCATCTGGGCAACCTTGCTCTCTCTCCTGAGTAACAACAAAATGAAGAGAAGTAATGTTCGTTACTTTGACACCTATTAACTAGCTTGAATCATTATAAGAAATTTAAATACAAAAAAATAATCAATTTGGCAGATTGTGTCATTCAGTGAAACAAATTCACCACACAAGAGGCAGAGGAGAACCTTATCAGCCGGCTCTGGATCTATAGATTATATGAAAGGCTTCTCAAATAATTGTGCATTGCAACTTCAATCTCATGATCATTAATATCTATTCCAATGGTATAACGCTCCATATTATGACCATATAAGAAACAATGAAATAACACAATTATTTATGCATCACAACAATCCTTATCACCTCCTAAATACAACTTCACATTAGGGCGATTTGGGGTCTCAAAATGGCCTCCTATCACCCATTCCACGCCATATTTCCGCCTCCTTTTTTCCCATGCCACCTAGGATACCAAAATCTCATCATTACAGATTTATTTGGAATATTCTCCTAATAAGGGGATCACATTCATGGCTTCATATGTATTTAATTCGCTGGTTGTCGACAGACTAATGCCACATGTGTCTCTTTGGTTTGTCGATACCAAGCCGCACATCACCGATTCTTGCGCTTATTTCATTTAGACATACAAGCTCATTTCAAAATTTGAATGTGTAGGTTGAAGCTTTGTATCGACTTTCATTTCGAGGCGATGCGGCTGCGCCTTATGGGTGGTCTACATGGAGAAGTTTAGGTCCTCCGCCGAAGTTCTAGCGAGTCAAAGACTAATTAAAAATTCGGGGCCGCATCAGCCTACGCAAGTTGGATCTTGCGAGGGCTGATTTTCCAAAACGGGCTGAATTTTTTTTTTTGCCTCAAAGTTCAAAGAGGTTTTAAGCCAGCCATAGTCATTCATGTGAACCCAAAGATTAACCAGATCTTTACTTCATCCCAATACAGCTTCCCACCCCTACAATTCAAATTTGAATTTGCTTAATGTATAAAAGCATGGAGAATGGACTTTTCGATTTCCATATGCACGCTGCAAATTTCAAAAACGAGGTTAGTACTGGACGCTCGCTCACACGGCTTAATTATGTCGGGCATACAAATTGTACAAGTTCATTTCACGCCGCATGCATCCACGCAAAGATGGAAGCTCCAAATGATGTGTGGATAAGGATCCAACTGACTCACCAATATGCTCCAGCCTTCAATCGCAAAAAGGAGGTCTAAAAATAAGAACTTAGACCTCGACGGTTGCGCCTTGCGTGCTCAAAAAGTGTCGACATTTGGGCGATGGCGCTTTATATCCATTGATCCGCTGAGTGGCAAGAAACCGCCATTTCGGACGCTTCAAGTTTAGTCCGATTTTAATGTGGTGACGGTAACTCCGCCTCCCGATATTGTGAGAGATTGAGAGAAGATCAAGGCATTCGAATCAATACGCTCCTTGAGATGAGCCGCCTCGATAAGGAAGGGGAAATGTCCGTGAAGATGCTAATAAATGACATTATACTTTGCAAATGCTAAGGGTTTATATAATCCTTGAAGTACAAAGGTTATGGTGTTTGTGTTTAGATACCTCTAATACAAGAAGTCTTTTGACTACTTTTCACAATAGATTCCTTTAAAAATCTATTGCTATTTAAATTATAGCAAAAATGAGTCTTGAAACTCTTTAAGTAGTAGAAGAACTTTTTGACTAGTTATCCATTTGATGACCATTTTTAAGAAAAGATATGTGACATTCTTATATGCAAACATTCATAAAATTTATGAACATTGAAGGTCAAAGCCATCCTTGTTTAAAGAGGATCATATGATGCTAAATCTTCATGCTAAGTAATTGCATATAAGAAATTCGCCTGTGTGTGATCCTTATGCGTAAAAAGTAAATAGAAACACAAATATTGAACTTACAACTTAGCTTAAACAAATAGTATTTTAATAAACCAACACTTTACGTACTAACACTTTACACTTTAAATATGATATTTCTTTCTTTCCTTTTACTTGAAAGCTATTTTTTTTTTTCAAGATGGATCACACCAAGCTTAATAATACATATGCAAAAAAAAGGGACACACTAAATTCGCATGGTGTGATCCACTTTCTTATTTGTTGTCAAATTAAAATTAAACACAAGTACTCATTCATATTTGTATCTAAAATGCTTTTACCACTCTTAAGTACATAAGTCATTTGCAAAAAAAAGGGACACACTAAATTCGCATGGTGTGATCCACTTTCTTATTTGTTGTCAAATTAAAATTAAACACAAGTACTCATTCATATTTGTATCTAAAATGCTTTTTTGTTGTCAAATTAAAATTAAACACAAGTACCCTTCTCATTTAATGCTTTACCACCCTAAGTGCATAAAGTTATTAGTCCTTTTCAAAGAGCATATCTTTTTTTAAGAAGGATCACATCAAGCATCCTATTTGCATCTAAAATACTTTACCAATTAAACACAAGTATAAAGTTCATTTAATGCTTTACCACCCTAAGTGCATAAAGTTATTAGTCCTTTTCAAAGAGCATATCTTTTTTTAAGAAGGATCACATCAAGCATCCTATTTGCATCTAAAATACTTTACCAACTCTAGTAGTACATAAAGTTATTAGCCTTTTTCAAAAAGCAAACACTTTATCAATAAATGAGCACGTCACATATCCACACTTAACTTCAAATAAGACACATATATATTTCTTTTATTAAAAGATAATCAAAGTAATTTTACTATAGAAAGTCATCTTTTTCCAATAAAGTATGTATCATTCCAAACCTAACAATGTTTCCATACGTGACACTTTGAGTTAACTGATCCAAAGGCTCATGCTTGTTTGTTGTCAATAGATAATAACACCAAGTCCCTCATCAATAGTCTCCCATTTGCATATAAAATATGTATCATTCCAAACCTAACAATGTTTCCATACGTGACACTTTGAGTTAACTGATCCAAAGGCTCATGAAAGCAACATTTTATACCATATATCTTTGGAGCTTTTGTGTCGTGGCATTAGTAAACACCTCTAAGCTCGGCCCCCACAACTTTACAACGTGAAAACTAGATGCCCATTGCCCCCTGAATGTATATCTTGAAAAGCATGTCTCTTATGTCCATATGTTAGACAACAACGATGCTAGTAATGCTTTTCCCTAGTCTCAAATCCCCCACATCCGATAAATATAGCCCAAAGAAAAATATTTGATTCAAAGGAGTGAATATAAATCAAGAAGAGGGAAGAAAAAGAAGCAAGGATCACATGACGCCAAATCTCACTACACATTTACAAAGTGCATATGCATTTTCGCATGGTGTGATCCATGTATTATTGAGGGTGCAAATTTGCAAATATCCTCCTCTTCAAATCCCTTCCCCTCCCTTCCCTTTTTTTTTGCAATATACTATCCATAGCATTTATTTTGAACCCTATAGTTCTACCTATTCATTATGTATGAATGTCGCCCCCACATGTAACTCCATAGCCACACTTCGTTAAGATAGCATTCTCACCCACGAGCCTATGGATAGATATCCTTCCACCGCCGATCGACGGCCGTTGAATTGTAAGAATGAATGGCGTGGAGCAATAACGATGAATGGGAAGAGTTGAAAAGTAGGAAAAACTTCGTAATGAAAATTTGGGTAGTAAAAACATGGCATGTAACGACGCTTGCTTGTCCGCACATCGCCGCCGTTGTTGTTAACTCTATGCTTGCCCCAAAAACACGCATTACTATTGGAGACTTGGATTCCAAAATGAAGAGCCGGCATATGAGAGGATGCACGAGCGGCGCCTATGTGAACAATGGAAATCTTGGTGCCAAAATTTGATAAGGTGATTGGTGCATGTGGGCATGTGCACGGAGGGCTGAAAAGTAGCCATTATTTTGGTCCGCGACACGATTTTCAAAAATGCGGCCATTAATGTGGTTGCAATGAATGCACAAACATGTCCTATGAAATTTTGCCATGTGGATGCCAAGTAAGCCTGCCCTCTTTCTACTTGCCAACTAATAATCGACTTTGGAAAAAATGCTAAAACATCATTGGTCGCGAGAAACATGACGCGGAATTCCATCCAAGATATGGGCCATTTTGAGACCCCAACCGCCTCTAATGACTCCTTCTCTTTGATCTCTCGCAATGTGTAAGTACCAAATGTATTTGATCTATACTTAAACTATTTTGATCCGGGCGGTTTTGCACCACCGACGAGACTTCTCATGGCTTGGCCCCCAGCCATTGGGCCGAGCCTTTATGAAATAGAAATAGCATTTTCTATCTTTTTTTCTTTCATTTCGATTTCTAATGTATTCAGATATCACCCTAGAAATAATTAGGACTTTGAACCATAGTCAAATAATTATTTCCTAGGTCTGATTTCCATGATATTTCCTTATGCCCATCTCATCATCTCAAGTAGCCTTTTGTCATCCCAGATATGATTAGAACCTAATGGTTAAATAATCATTTCCTGGTTTCCTTTTCTCCATTGCATTTTCATAACAATATTTATCTGACCATAATCCTTCTCATCAGATCCTTAATTGCCTGGATGACATTCCATACGTTCGTATATGATTAGAACCTAATGGTTAAATAATCATTTCCTGGTTTCCTTTTCTCCATTGCATTTTCATAACAATATTTATCTGACCATAATCCTTCTCATCAGATCCTTAATTGCCTGGATGACATTCCATACGTTCGTACACATTAGGGCGACCCGCCATTGTCATCAACCTGCGCGAAAAACTCGAGAAATACGTACAAAATATGCAAGAAATATGCCAAGATTGCAAAAATCTAATTTACAATGATTGATTGATTGATTGAATCGAGCTTCTTAAGACCCAAAAAGGTCATGAAGCTGAGCACAATAAAAAATCAAGTGCTATACTTTTAACATAAAATGATGATGTTTATCTACATTTGATATGAATGCTCCAAAACGGATGGGATCCATCTGCCATAGGGAGAAAAGTTTAGAGTGTTCGACCGCATGTCTTGTTCTTATTGAATTATATTGTGTACATTGAAGAAGAACATGTTCGTCGTCTTCAATATAGCCGCCTTCACAAAACAAGCAAAGCTTTTCTTCCCTCGCGATTTTCATCCATCTACCCGTTTCGATGCTCAAATGATGAGTGCTGAGCCTATACCTTGCAATGACCTTCCTGACATGAGATTCCGCCTCCAAGGGAAGCATCCCTACCTCTGCTAAAGTCATTGCATAGGATACTTGTTTTTTTATCCCAAGTTCTTCTCGAAGCTTGCCATAGTTTCCCAATGACCTTGGTCTGAATCAGGTCATGGCACAAGACTTCCGCCTCCAAGGGAAGCATCCCTACCTCTGCTAAAGTCATTGCATAGGATACTTGTTTTTTTATCCCAAGTTCTTCTCGAAGAAAGAGTTTGAGCACGCCTTCTGTTTTCTCCCACATCCTGACCATGCATCTTATATACAATGGAGAATCAAGAACACAATGGCCCATAGGCAATTAGAAACACAAGATGGGTGCCTAGAAAGCTCAAGACTAGCATTGAACTAAAATGATTCAACAAGAATGAGGCTCCTTTATTTATATCTAGACCAATGGTCTGGATTGCGCCACTCCCATGGACGAGAATAGGCAATTAGAAACACAAGATGGGTGCCTAGAAAGCTCAAGACTAGCATTGAACTAAAATGATTCAACAAGAATGAGGCTCCTTTATTTATATCTAGACCAATGGTCTGGATTGCGCCACTCCCATGGACGAGATCATGCCAAGTGTCGTGCATGCATGTAATCTATGTGAGGACAATATTGTACTGCCCCTCCTTGTGCCGCCTCCACTCGATCTACAACTGTAGCTTCTAAGAGCAAAAAGGAGTTGTGCCCCCATATAGTCACTTGGAATTATCAGAGCTTCCCATGGCAGAAGTGAGATAGTCTCAACTCATTTGCTACTAGCATGGACCTTATCTTCCTCATGGAAGCATACTGTAGCTTCTAAGAGCAAAAAGGAGTTGTGCCCCCATATAGTCACTTGGAATTATCAGAGCTTCCCATGGCAGAAGTGAGATAGTCTCAACTCATTTGCTACTAGCATGGACCTTATCTTCCTCATGGACATGATCTCATCCATTGGAGTGGCGCGACCCTGACCATTGGCCTAGACATTTCTTGAGTCTTGACATGTTTATTCAATCGAGTATTGATTTTAGTGGTTATTTATGGCAAAATTGCTATGCATGCACGATACTTGGCATGATCTCATCCATTGGAGTGGCGCGACCCTGACCATTGGCCTAGACATTTCTTGAGTCTTGACATGTTTATTCAATCGGATAAGATCAGCAAGGCATTTTCATCTCTATGTCATTAAAATCAAAGGTTGGAAGGTTGGAAGCGTTGGCACAACTTGATTGTGGTGCAAATGCTTGCTTTATGGATAGTGTATTTGCCAGTAAGCACGTCATATCCCTAGAAGCAAGGTTGAGCATCCCGGTTCTGTCGAAGTGATTGATGAACAAAAGATCTCCTTAGGTGCAGTCACAGAATATACTGCACCTCTTCAGGTTTTGTTCGAGGAACTTTCTTGTAGTATTTCCTTTAATCTCATCGCTAGCCCACATGCGCCAACAGTCTTGGGTCTGCCCTGGCTCGAGCTACATAATCCATAGATTGATTGGTGTACTAGATCATTTCGATTTGCTGGTCCTAGCTCTAGTTCCAGTTCATCTGCAGTTTAGGTCTCTGCCAGTTCATGCCCCAGTGCTCCCCAGCTTGCTCCAATCCCCTGCTTCTAGTTCTTGTTCCAATTGCCCCGCCCCCCGCCTCCCGCCATGTTCTTGCTCTTGCTTCCCTCCAGAGGCTTCTTCATGCCCCCAGCTTTTGTATCTCAAGATCTCTTCAAGAAGTTTGTTAAATCTGGAAGGCAAGATCCAAGTTCAGTATTTGCAATCCAGGTTCACCCGTCAGCCAGCTCGGCACTAATGAAGTCTGCTCCAATGCTCCCAGATAAATATGACGACTTCTTTGATGTTTTTGACAAAGTCAAGGCCAACAAGCTCCCATAGCATCGCCCATATGATTGTCCTATTGATCCGCACTGAACAATGCAGCCATATGGTCTGATATATGGTCTATCTCCCGCTAAGTTGAAGGTTTTATGGGATTATATTGAAGAGAATCTAGCCACCGGTTTCATTCGACATTCTCGCCTGAGCCTATCTTCTTCGCCAAAAAGAGGGATGATTTGTCGCGATCCGTCGTTGATTATCGTGGCCTCAATAAGATCATAGTGCCAAATCAAGATCCGCTTCCTCCGATCCCAAAGTCATTGGATCAACTCCAAGGTGCTCATTATTTTACTTAAGATTGATCTTTGGGGTGCCTACAATCTTATCCTGATGCGGAGGGTGATGAGTGGAAAACAACTTTTCATACTCAGTATGGCTATTTTGAGTACATAGTTATGCCGTTTGGACTTAGCAATGCTCCAGCAGTATTCCAACATATGGCCAATGATGTCTTTCGAGAGTTCTTAGACACTTTTGTTATCGTCTATTTGGATGATTCATACTCAGTATGGCTATTTTGAGTACATAGTTATGCCGTTTGGACTTAGCAATGCTCCAGCAGTATTCCAACATATGGCCAATGATGTCTTTCGAGAGTTCTTAGACACTTTTGTTATCGTCTATTTGGATGATATTCTTATTTATTCTAAGACTCTTGAAGAATATGAGAGGCATGTTCAACAGGTCCTTCAGAAGCTTCGTGAGCACGGGTTATATGCCAAACTTGAGAAGTGTCAGTTCGAGCAGTATAATGTGGAGTTCCTTGGCTATCATATCACTCCATATGGAGTCTCTATGGACCCCGAAAAGGTCAGCACTGGTCTGGAGTAGCAAACATCTTCATCCGTTCGAGATGTTCTGTGTTTTCTTGGGTTTGCCAATTTCTAAGGATTATTCGAAGATTGCCCTTCCTTTGACACTTAGAAACTGGCAAATTGATTTCTGTTGAGAATGCCGAACGTTCACTCTCAGACACTGATTCTGAAGAAGCACACCTTGTAATCGAATTCAACGCCTTGACCATTTTACGGACACGGAACTTCCTCCCCGATCAGATGTTCATGCCGGGCCAACCTTTGCTTGATGACGCCGCCAGCCTTTTCTTAACCACTCAAAACGCCGCACCTCCCGGCCATGCTTCAACCTCCCCGCTCATGTTGTTCGTGACACCTGAGGTGGTTCCACACATTCGTGACTCGAGGTGGAAATCGTGGACATTGGCAACAATCAACCCGGCCCAACTAGCTGCCCATCTTCCACCAACATATAAAGCACGCTACCGCCATGCCGCTCAAAAAAATTCAAACATATTTTTGCATGGAGCTATAAAGACCTTCGAGGTATCAAAAAGAATTGGGGAACTCACCATTCCTACCAAACCTGATGCCCGGCCCCATCTAACAACGACATAGCGATGTGCTCAACCCCACCACCGCGGACCGCGACAAGGCCGAAATTGACAAACTTTTAGTCACGGCATGATTTATGAGGTCAAATATTCCGAGTGGGTGAGCCCCATTGTCATCGCTCTCAAGCACAACGGTAAGATCCCCGTTTGTGTGGACTACTGCAAACTCAATCAGGCCACGGAGCGTGATCACTTCCCGCTTCCCTTCACAGCACTGTGTTCCGAAGAGGTTGCCGGACATGAGATGTACTCTTTATGGATGGCTTTTCAGGGGCACAATCAAATTTCTATCAAGGAAGAAGATCAACTCAAGACTACCTTCACCAATTGCGGGGGCATTTTTGCCTACAAAGTGGTTCCTTTTGGTTTGTCAAACTCTCCATCCACTTTTCAACAAGATCATGCTCTCTCGCCTTCCATGACTATATGAAGGATAAACCCTTTCTCCGTGATTTTTCAAGATAACTTTTCAGCCTACATGTACCCATGGATGATCACCGGAGAAGTTAGAGCTGGTCTTTCAAAATGTGATGAGTCCGCATCGCCTCAATCCCGAAAATGCACTTTTTAAGGCCACCTCCGTGTTCTCTTGGGTCATGTGGTTAGTAAAGAAGGGATCACCACGATCCCGCCAAAATCAATTGTGTGTCAAGGCCCAAGCACCATCTAATATTAAAGAGACACGCTCCTTCCCGGGTAAGGTCAATTACTATTCCACCTTCATTCCTCGACTTGCAGCTTATGCTCGACCCCATTCATAAACTCACGGGTGATGAATCCACTTGGGCTTGAATCCCTGGCGAAGTCGCTTCGGTTGAAGCCGCTGCTTACTCAGCCCCTGTGACTTGTTCCTCCTCAATGGGCATGTTCATGTCGATGTCTCCGCTTTTGCCATTGGTGCTGTTCTCTCTCAGGCATATGACGAGCACACGGATAAATCTATCCGCTATGCCAGCAGAAAACTCAATCCTGTTGAGCGCAACTGCTCTGCCACGGAGCGGGAAGCCTTGGGCTTAGTTTTCTGTGTCCAACGTTTCCGTCCTCTCTCAGGCATATGACGAGCACACGGATAAATCTATCCGCTATGCCAGCAGAAAACTCAATCCTGTTGAGCGCAACTGCTCTGCCACGCAGCGGGAAGCCTTGGGCTTAGTTTTCTGTGTCCAACGTTTCCGTCATTATTTGTTGGGAAGCAAGATCAAGTTCTTCGTTGATCATCAGGCTCTTCTTTATTTGATCAACAAGGCCATGCCCATGGGTCGAATTGCTCATTGAGTCCTTCTTCTGCAAGAATTTGCTCCCTTCGAAATTGTTCATAAGGCCGGCAAATCTCACGTTGTGCCAGATTATTTATCATGCATCCACACCGATGATCCTTCCACAGGCGTTTCTGATGCCTTTCCCGACGCTCAACTGTTCCTAGTCCATGGTTATGGGCCATCTCTACAAACGCTGCAAAGACATGGTCCTCCGACGCTTATGTTCTTCCTCATGAGGTGCCCAATATCGCTCGCAAGCCCATGAAGGGCTTGGTGGTGGTCATTTCAGCAGTGACACCACGGCACGCAAAATTCTTCTTGCTGGCTACTTCTGGCCCATGCTCTTCAAGGATGCCCATGCTCACGCCCGCACATGTGATGTCTATCAATGGGTGGGTCGGCCCACGGCCCGTGACGCTCTCCCATTGACGCCCGTCGCCACGCCACTTCCCTTCAGCAAATGGGGAATGGACTTTGTGGGACCCATGGACCCTTGCTCACGCCCGCACATGTGATGTCTATCAATGGGTGGGTCGGCCCACGGCCCGTGACGCTCTCCCATTGACGCCCGTCGCCACGCCACTCCGCAGCCCAAGACGCCAAAAGTTCTTTACACGCACATCATCACGCGTTTTGGTTGTCCAACGGAATTTGTCAGTGATCGAGGCATTCATTTTGTTAATCATACCATCAAGGAGCTGACGGATTATCTGCATATCCATCACAGGAAAAGTACATCTTACTATCCACACGCACATCATCACGCGTTTTGGTTGTCCAACGGAATTTGTCAGTGATCGAGGCATTCATTTTGTTAATCATACCATCAAGGAGCTGACGGATTATCTGCATATCCATCACAGGAAAAGTACATCTTACTATCCTCAAGGGAATGGTTTGGCTGAAAGCACAAACAAAACTCTCGTCACTATTCTAAAGAAAATCTGTGATGCCTCTCGCACGGATTGGCAAGAAAAGTTGCCTACAGTTCTTTGGGCTTACAACACTAGTTTCAAAATTGCTACTGGCCACACTCCTTTCAAGTTGGTTTATGGTCAAGAAGCTCTGATGCCCTTTGAATATGTCCTTCCGACCTTCGGTTTCAGGTTGCCACATCACATAATCCACCTGCAGCTCTTAAAGAATGGGTTTGTCAACTTGAACAGTTGGATGAACTTCAGAGAGATGCTTATATTCGTGTTCTTCATGGCCAATAGTTGCGGAAATCATTGCATGACAAACATCTTAAGACCAAAACATTCAAAGAAGGTGATTTGGTTCTGCTCTATGATTCAAGATACACAAATTTTCTGGACAAGTTAAAATTTATGTGGTTGGGTCCGTATCAAATTCTTCAATCAGAAGAAAGTGACTAGAAGCATATTTATAAAAAAAAGGTGGGCATTGCCCATATACGTCTGCTATGGGCTGAGCCCTATTTACAAAATCCTAAGTTAAAAAGTGCCTCTACTCCGGTTTGGAGCGCGAGGTTATGCGGGCACATGGTAGAGGCAGCTAACATGCTCCCAAATGAGATGGATCACCACCTCCATATCATTCGCCGTGGGGTCTGGATGTTCAGCCATCCCTACCGCACCAGCCATCCATCGATGCCGCGGTTCTTACACTTCCACAGATCAACCCACTCTTGGCGGTACCGGGGCGGCCATCGGTTAACATTGATAGGATCCATCATTGCAAACTGATGCCTCAGCTTCGGCCACTGCTCGTTTTATATAGTCCAACCGCTTGAAGCTCTGCCGACGTGGACCAATCACACAATTGCTAACGTGGTTGCAATGCAAGGGGTTAACGTTGATAGGATCCATAGTTGCAAACTGATGCCTCAGCTTCGGCCACTGCTCGTCTTATATAGCCCAACCGCTTGAAGCTCTGCCGACGTGGACCAATCACACAATTGCTAACGTGGTTGCAATGCAAGGCCATTTCTAATTCCAGAATCTTTTCTCCCGCCGCATATCTAGCCATGGTACCTTCTGACACTCCCTTTTTATGATATCCCACTTCAAGTTGCCTGCATTAATTGCTATTCCTTCCTTTTACGCCCGTCTGTCATTATTATTTGTACCTTCATCAAGCTCTCCCATCCTACCATTCATTCACATTTCATCTCCACCGTTCATCTGTTTTTCCTTCACTCCTTGGGAACTTAGCCAAAATTTTGCCTCTCAATCGTCCTCTTGCAATCCTTTGCCATCTGGCACCATCAACGGCTCCTTTTCCACTCTCATCATGCCCCTTCGCTACAGTTGCGTGCCCTAAAACCTTTTTGGCTCACTTCGTTTTCGTCTTCTGCTTTCCGCCCTCCGGCTTCTTTTAATCCGCTCTCAAGCTTCCTTTCTTTTGCTTCTTGCCATGGCTGCTGAATTCTCCAGGCAGGAACTCCCTGCCCCAAATCCGCACCCAGACTCTCTTTGAGTTTGTTATTTTCTCCACTCCTACCTTTCGAGATGCCCTAGAAGGTCCAAGTCGAGAAGTCGCAGAACGCCACGGGCTGTATGAATTCTCCAGGCAGGAACTCCCTGCCCCAAATCCGCACCAACTCAGGCAGTTTGTTGCTCACATGGTCAACACCACGGCTGGTTATGCCACAAGAGTCGATTAGACAGATATTCTGCTCACTCCGGTTCTTCTTTCTCAGGTATTCCATTTACCTCTTCGCAAGCCTTCTTTATCTTGGGCTGCTTTACAGGAACAGGATGTCACCAAGTATGGCCAACTTCCTTGTCCGGCCAACACTCATCGACTCGCGAACATTGCCAAACCCCATGATACCTTTGTCAAATTTCTGTGGCGCAAGTTCTATGGGTATTCCATCAAGAACACCCACATCAATAAGCAGTTTTTCAACATTGTTATCTTGGCCATCCACTCCACCCATTCTATTGATTGGCCTCAAATTTTGTTCCTCCGCATCCTTCATGAAATTGATTGCATCCGAGCAACCCCCTCTTCGGGCCTTGAATCTGCCATGGGTGCTCACCTGCAGGCCATCCTTCGTCATTGTCTCCCCGCCCCCAGTCAAGGTTCGCCCACACACCAGAACACGGTCTCTCAAGCTTCCACCAAACAGCCCTCCAACGTCATTCCTCCTGTCCAAGAACTTCATGATGAGACTTCACAACCTCGTCCTTCTCCTTCCCCTCATCGTGCTCAACCCCAAGAACCTGTCATACCCGTCTCCTCTTCATCCACTGAAACTATGCATTCTCGCTCTCAACATGTTTCCCAAGCATCTCCATCTCACGGACAAATATGCCCTGCACACCCACCCTCCTGACAAGCTCTTTATCAATATCAACAAGATGTCCAAGCCGCAATGCTCAAGCTTCAAGACTCTCAAGAGTCCTTCATGAATGGCATTCAAGGTTACATGGAGACCACGGAAGCACTTCACAAGAATTTCCAGGCCGCCACTGTCCAAGTTCAATCTCTCGAAGATAGACTTCAACAAAAACACGAGGCTCTTTTACAGGCCCGTGAATCTCTCAAGGCTGAACAAGAATAGACTAGCCTGCTCGCTGATCAACAGGCTCAATTATAGTCCACTATTCAAGAATTGTTGGATCAAATAAAGACCAAGGATAAACTCCTTGCTGACCTCCAAACAATGTACACGGACCTCTCTCAAATTACAATAATCAACTCAAAGAGCTCGATGGGCGAAATGAGCGGATTATTTCTCTCGAAGACCAATTGGCAAAGCTTCAAAGTTAGGTCACGCCTCTTCAGGCTCAACTCACAGACGCTCAAAAACAGAAGATTATTTATGATACAGAGATTGCCACTCATCGGCTTCAATTCCCCACTCATGGGCAATCCTTTTCACAGGCAACGCTATCTCACAGAAGGTTCCGTGATCAATCCCGTCTCCTTGTTAACAAAGATAATCAGATCCGTGATTTGGAGCATCAAGTCCAACAAGCTGTTCAGTCTGCGGAAGAAGCTCAAAGTCAACATGAGACGTATATTGATCTTGCTCTCCGCATTCCACAGGACTTTTCCACACCTTCCAGCTATCTGGATTATGTCGTGGCCTGACGCCATCTTTTTCTTCTCAAGTGGTATTCGGCACAAGGCAAGCTTAATGAGCCTCTTGGCCTCTCCAAATCTGGCCGGACCTTTCCATTGAAGACAAAGGCTTACTCTGTGCCCTATTAGTCTTTGGTCTTCTCCACTGTGCGGATCCAGATTTTGTCATCTTCCGTGTTGTCCAGCCTATGGCTTATGTTCTTCATGATTTTTATCTGGCTGACACACACGATAAGTTCTTAGATGGGCCCCATCGAATTTTTCAAGGCAACCCTCATGCTCACTGGTTGTTATTACAAACCAATCAGTATTTACAGGATCCTGATAAAGCAAACACTTTAAGCACTGAGTACATGCCTGAGCTTGCTCATCACTTCCCTCTGTGGCAAGCCGAGACGCTCGAACAGGTGCGGAAGAATTTAGCTGATGCTGAGGACCTCCCGTTTGCCCAAATTTACTTGCAGCACCTAGGAGGCTACAACACGCTGCGTGCCTTTCTGAACAGTCAGACTATACCCACGGGTTGGGTCTCACCTCCAGTTTATACCATGCTCTCAGGCTCTGATTGGGACCAGTGGTGCTGTGCTCTTGATGCAGACCTTGTTCGCGAATTCAGGGAGCAGGCCCAGAAGCCCACGCCAACAGGCACAGCCCAATCTCCGTTACTTCCTTGGGTGCACCCCCACGCCCCAAATATCTCACCTTAGATTGGCGTCTTCCTTTTTGGACTAAGGTCATGGAAGGCCACGCTGATTGGACTCCTGCTCAGATCTCCACAGATCTCCGCTGGGATCCACGTTTTGTTCGCCGCTCTAATTGGAAGAATGGCGCTACCTTGGAGCACACTGGGAATTGGATCTACATCCCAAATGAATGCAGTTGGCAGACACCTACTCACGCTGTCTGGGGTCTTGATCTCTTTTTGGAGCGTGCTGCCACCTCCCCGGATCCTTCTGTCCACCGTCAAGCAGGTTTTTGTGCTGCTTTAAAATGTCTACTCTTGAGTTCTCTAGCATGGAAGCGTCCTATTTATCACTGAAACCCCAACGCCAGCGTCAGTCTCTTTGGCCTTCAGACCTGCCTTCTCATGGAATGCCAGTTCGTCGTTGCTGAAGCACACCGTGCTCTTGAAGATATGGTGTCCTCTGGGTTTCTTATTGACGCCCATCCTGCCATTGGTCTTAACACTCATGAAGCTCTCACGGCACGCCAAGAACTCATAGCCACCTATCACTCTGGTGACCGCCCTCATACACGCCAAGATGACTTTGAAATTGATGGGTTTCCACCGTCTGAGACAGTTCCCCCTTTTCTCACCCCTGAGTGTCGTTTGGTGGGGGGGAGTGTTAGTCCTGTACGTCCTGGTACAGGACTATTCATGCACACCTCGGACCGGACCAAGAACGAGGCGTCAAATCCAGGTCCTTGTCAGTCGTCAAAAGCCCCGCAGAAGACCACGCAGAAGGTCACGCCTAAGAGTCAGCTAAAGAAGAAGCCGAGAATAGACAGATGACGGTCTGTCGGCATCAGCGTGATTCCAGGAATTTCAAGAGGCACCGCCAGCATTCCTACAAATCAGGCCTCCTTCAGGAGTCGGCACCGAGATCTGTCAGAGTATCTATATTGGGCCAAAGGCCATTGTACTATATATATGAGTAGAGCTAGCATTTGAAGGCTAGATGAGTTTTGGTTCTTGTCTCCATCATTTTCTCTCTCAATTGTGAGAGCTCATGTATTCTGATTGATATCAAGAAGTTTTCTTCACACCATTGTGTTCTTCTTTTGTTCTTGTTTTCTTTTCCTTGTTCTTTTGCAAATCCCGCATGACACAGCTCCCGGATTCTCCTGTTTGATCCAAGGGTCCTCACAGAGGGCTGTCTTGCAGGAGTTCCCGAACCTAGACCCAAAACATACCATCCTGGATCCCTCCAAGCGAAGCTTGATGCCTTGTCTCGACCCTCCTACCTTGAGCCCAAGCTAGGTGATCCTGCATTTGATCAGCAATCACAGGTTATTCTACGGCCTGATGGGTTCCAGCTTATGGCCCTCACTTTGTTCGAGAGGCCTCATGTATGGCCTTGTTCGAGTCTGTTCGAGCATCTCTGCCCTCTGATCCATTGGCTCAAGATGTATTCTTACATCTGCCATGATTCACCTATGGCCGGACACTTTGGAGTAGCCAAGACTCTTGAACTTATTAGTTGGGACATGACTCATGTTCTCTGATAGGCTTCTATATGTGCCAGATGGTGCTTCTAGGCTTCGGGTTCTCCCAGCTTGCCATGATTCACCTATGGCCGGACACTTTGGAGTAGCCAAGACTCTTGAACTTATTAGTTGAGAGTATTGGTGGCCTAGGTTTCGTTGCTCTATCGAAGCTTTTATTCGATCCTGTGATATCTGATGTCGAGTGAAGGTTCCAAGGCATCTTCCTCATGGTCTTCTTCAAACACTGTCAGTACTAGATGGACCTAGGAAGAGCATTTCTATAGACTTTATTCTGGAGCTGCCATTCTCTTGGGGTTATGATGCCATCATGGTTGTTGTTGATCGTTTCTCTAAGATGGCTCATTTTATTCCCTACAACATCACCATCACCAGTGAGGGAATAACGGATCTTCGCCTTCGTGAAGTAGTCAGACTTCACGGCTTGCCCGATACTGTCGTCAACGATCGTGGACCGTAGTTCATCCCAGGTTTTTGGAAGCGGCTTTTGGAGTTATTGCATATCGACTGACATCTGGTCATCATCTAGAAAGTAATGGGCAGGCAGAGTGCACTAATCAGACTATGAAGCAATATTAAAGGTGCTTTATCAGTTATTAGCAGAATGATTGGGTCGATTATCTTCCATTAGCTGAGTTTTCCTATAATAACTCCGTACATGCTTCCATTAGCTAGACTCTGTTCTTTCTGAACTCTGGTCAGCATCCTCGTTGGTCCCTTAGTGTCGCTGGCGGTGACTCTGTCAATCTTAGTGCCGAGTCTCAACTTGAGAAACTCCAGGCTCTTCAATCAGATCTTCAACATCATCTTCACCAAGCACAAGAACGCTATTGGCATTATGACGATTTGCATCGGCAGGAAGCTTCCAAATTTCACGTTGGTGACTTTGTTTGGCTTCTTCATAGGGACCTCCCCTACACAACCCTGCAACAAGCTTGACTATCGTCGCCTTGGTTCTTATCGAATCACGACTCAGATCAACAATGTGGCATTTCGGCTCGAGCTCTCTCCAGTTGTTCGGCTCCATCCAGTATTTCATGTTTCTCTATTGGAGCCCTACATAGTTAATACTTTCCCGGATCGCGTTCCTCCGCAGCCACCACCAGTAGAAATTGATGATCATGAGGAGTTCGAGGTTCGAGAGATTCTGGAATCTAAGTTTCTTCATAGACGATTGCATTTCTTTGTCGATTGGGAAGGTTACTCGCCAAGTAGAACCTGGAAGCCTGCCGAGAATCTGACTAATGCTCCTGATAAAATTGCGGAGTTTCACCGACGTTACCTGGATAAGCCAAGTTTGAGTACTCCGGCCCCAGCTCCAAGGACTCGTCGCCGTCGTAGGAGGGGAATAGTATGACGACCATACGGATATTCGTATCATACGAATATTATACTTGTATGTACAAAAGGTGATCGTCAGACGGATGCAAAAGGACAAGGTTTGAACTTGCAACCTTCCAGTTGTAAGTCACATACCTTTGCCAAGCGCACTACCAATATTTGTTAAAGACATTCATGTCTTTCTCATATGTGGGGCTGTGTCTAGGAGGTTCTAGAATATTCTAGAACCCATGCATGCACGACACTTGGCATGATCTCATCCATTGAAGTGGCATGATCCCGTAGATATATAAGGAGGCATCCCCTTCTTGTTGAATCATTCTAGTTCAATGCCAGTCTTGAGCCTTCTAGGCATCTGTCTCATGTTCCTGCTTGCCTTCAGGCCATTGTACTCTTGATTCATGTTCATATATCAGATGCTTTGCCGATAGTAGGATACATAGTTGTGTCCCCCAATCTGGGTATCTCAAGGCTCTAAAGAACAGATAATCAATATAAGAGGATTACAATCATAGTCTACAATATAGGTTCTCTCAAAGAAGCCTATTTAACACATGAAATACTTATCAAATTCCTTAAGCTAGTCCCCCAATCTGGGTATCTCAAGGCTCTAAAGAACAGATAATCAATATAAGAGGATTACAATCATAGTCTACAATATAGGTTCTCTCAAAGAAGCCTATTTAACACATGAAATACTTATCAAATTCCTTAAGCTATAAAAGTAATCTCGATAGACATTGCTCACCTGCCCATGCCCATTACATATAGGTTAATTTCCCCGGGATAGAATACGTCGAACTAATATAAACCATTCAAACCATTAAGATTCCTTCCATCACTAGCAAGGATCCAATGATGCAATCCCCAACAGATGCTTACTTTCCTTATATAATCCAATTAGCTCCTTTACTAACCCGGGATAGAATACGTCGAACTAATATAAACCATTCAAACCATTAAGATTCCTTCCATCACTAGCAAGGATCCAATGATGCAATCCCCAACAGATGCTTACTTTCCTTGATATATTGTGATGAAATTAACATCCTTTCAATATATCCCTCAAACGACTCGATAAGAGAGCACAAGTATATGGGCAATAACCCCAACTTCTTGAGCTTATTGCTGTAGTAACTTCCTATCAAATTATATAATTTCAAATGTGGCATTTCACCTTGCTGTAACATTTCCTTCCACCTCAGCTCAGGTATGTCCTTATACTTTTAGGTTCCACTGTTATGTCTGCCACTAATGCTTCCTACCACCAATGATATGGCTATTTCAATTAGCATTTGCAACATGGACAAAATCTATATTCTACTATACATCCAACATAGCTCAAGTTATTTCTCAACCTATCTTGATCAAATGTTTAAGATGACCGCTTTTATACAAGAACATGCACATAGCTTTAATCTCAAAATAGAGTCGTTGTATAAAATAATGGCATTTTCTTCTATGTCAATCAATGCCATAACTATCTTTACAAGATGCCCAAACTAGCCATCTTGACAACTTGAACTATCAAATGCAATCCAGGCAAAGCTTTAATCTCAAAATAGAGTCGTTGTATAAAATAATGGCATTTTCTTCTATGTCAATCAATGCCATAACTATCTTTACAAGATGCCCAAACTAGCCATCTTGACAACTTGAACTATCAAATGCAATCCAGGCAAACTTAACCTCATTAATATCTCCGTAATGCAAAAACAATTCATCCGATATGATAAGGAAAGCTCACCTTCAAAATGATTCAACAAGAACATGCGAGAATATATTAACATCTCATACTCAAATATCTAGGCCCATTACTAGCAAGCCATTTAATATCTCCGTAATGCAAAAACAATTCATCCGATATGATAAGGAAAGCTCACCTTCATACATAATGAAATTCTGCTTTGACATTCTTTTGCACTTAGCGCCCTTCATCATTTGCCATTAGGGTCTATCACTCCTCCAACTACCAATTGTAGAGAAAATAAGCAAATGTAAAAACCATACCTTCACATCATTCAACTTCACTGGGATATCATGTCATTACATTTCCATACTTGACAGATCTGTCGCACATTCTAGATCATCATCTCTACATGATTTGAAACATTATCACCATCCAATAACCAATAATCTCAGCTGAAATTTATAATCTACCATATACTAGGATATCATGTCATTACATTTCCATACTTGACAGATCTGTCGCACATTCTAGATCATCATCTCTACATGAATCCCATCTAATCTTGCATGAGTCAATGTCAAATTAGTATGCATGTGCATGAGTTGAATGACGCAATCCCATCAAGAAATCTTGGTAAAATCTTTGTCTTCAAATCCACAGCTAGTACATATATATTTGAAACATAATTGTATAACACTCTTTTCGATATAAGATAATGATATGCGCTTAATATCTATAAGCTCCAGAAATGATAAGGCCTTTCTAAAGGCATACAGATTCCCAATAAGTGAAGATCGCACCCACCAGTGCCCAAATTATCCCGCTATATTCGCTACTTTTGAAATTGCTTACACCATGAACACGGGAGTTAGTCTTAAAGACTACGCGGGGGTTTGAGGCATTTAGAAAATGATGCAATAATCAACAAGAAACATGTACGATGTACCAAGCACAAGAATAATTCTCAGACTTAGCTGCCTCACCTAAGAATCCCCCTATGCTAGAAACTGGCAATGCGGTATTAGCACATAATATGAACAATGATAATAAGAATCAAAACATCATCAAGCCATCCAAATAAGTTGTAAATGGAATAATTCTCAGACTTAGCTGCCTCACCTAAGAATCCCCCTATGCTAGAAACTGGCAATGCGGTATTAGCACATAATATGAACAATGATAATAAGAATCAAAACATCATCAAGCCATCCAAATAAGTTGTAAATGCACATGTCATAACCTTACAATAACCAAGAGATGCCTGCGTCCAGCGCTAGGGGACCAGTTCCAAGCCATGTAGCGCGACGGAGCACCCTCGTTAAAGTCACAACACTCTATGTCAAGAACAAGAAACAACCACGAGTCCAAGCCACCGCAAATGGACACACCCTCCTAGCCTGCGTCCAGCGCTAGGGGACCAGTTCCAAGCCATGTAGCGCGACGGAGCACCCTCGTTAAAGTCACAACACTCTATGTCAAGAACAAGAAACAACCACGAGTCCAAGCCACCGCAAATGGACTCCGGCCCCGGAGATTATGCACTCATGTGTCAGCCAAGAATTTAGCACATGCCCCACATGCCAGAGTTTAAACCATATTTATCATCGTATGATCCAAGAATCAAGAGGCATAATTCAATGCATTTTCTATGCATTTATTAGGAATAATGCTAACACTTGCAATGATATCATAGAGAAAAGATCACATTCACGTTCTACCACAATATGATGTCAAATATTTAACAAATACATGCTAACATAATGTAACCTTGACACATAACCATGGTATCCAAGCATGTAGCATGTCTAGATACATTATACAAGAATACATAGGAGGTCTCGCATTTTCCTCCCCATAGGAAAAGCTTATTGTGACGTTCCAGTACGATATACGGTCCCCCTTTAACCCATTAAAGGTAGACCAAGGGTCATGGAAACCCTAACCCTAACTGGGAGGCCGACGTATACCCAAGCAAGGGCGCCCTAGGGGACAACTTGCAAGGGTGCGCACACTTAACAATGTGCGCACTTAAGACCTTTAACCCATTAAAGGTAGACCAAGGGTCATGGAAACCCTAACCCTAACTGGGAGCCTATGTAAGGTAACCAAACCCTAACTTTTCCTTTTTCGCCCACAGACCTTCCGAGCTCCGATTCGCGTGCCTGAGGAGTCAATTCCAACTCCCACGATCTGCCCGAACCAGTAGGTTTAGCCTATTAAATCACCCTTAGTAGCCAAGCAGATCCTGAGATTGACTCTAACTAAAGAACCTAACTCTATGAGATAGATTAGTTCTTATTGATTGAATAGCCTAAACCTCATTCCAGCCTTCGAACCAGTAGGTTTAGCCTATTAAATCACCCTTAGTAGCCAAGCAGATCCTGAGATTGACTCTAACTAAAGAACCTAACTCTATGAGATAGATTAGTTCTTATTACTTATGTTGATATGATGGACGGATGCATTCTGTGGACTCATTGTATTGGGAAGGGGGGTAGAGACTTAAAGCTTAGTAGATGATGCTCCTACCGGGATCGTGAGTGACTAGGTCTAATGGCTTGCCACCGAGTGTGGGTGAGGCATGGGCCTGACACCCGTGGGTGGAGTTCAGCCTGCTGGGTTAAGTCGAACACGGGCAAAGGGCCCTCTAGTCACCTTGGGTCAAGATGGAGATCTCGTGGGAGTGATCCCTACCGCCCCATCGAACCGGGAGATGCAACTCAGGAATAGCCCCTTTGGCTATGCATCCGGCGGGCTACAGTTAGGTCCCAACACTTTTCAACCTACTCTGCAAAGTGTGCACAGGAGGGGCGGATGGAGTGGACAACCCAATGCCATGTTCTTATGCCAGCCCAATCCATTGTCATGATTCTGTCTATGCATCCGGCGGGCTACAGTTAGGTCCCAACACTTTTCAACCTACTCTGCAAAGTGTGCACAGGAGGGGCGGATGGAGTGGACAACCCAATGCCATGTTCTTATGCCAGCCCAATCCATTGTCATGATTCTGTCTGCAATGAAAACGAAACTTAAGTTTACCCGGAAAATTTTTGTACCGAGAATCATAAAGAAGAACCAAATCTCCTTCGTTGAATGTTTTTGTCTTCAGCGAAAACGCTGGGTCGAACCACTTGAACAATTTGATAAGGTCCAAGCCAACGAAACTTAAGTTTACCCGGAAAATTTTTGTACCGAGAATCATAAAGAAGAACCAAATCTCCTTCGTTGAATGTTTTTGTCTTCAGCCGTTTGTCATGGTGGGGAGAATGTACTCAAAAGGCATGAGAGCTTCTTGACCATAAACCAATTTGAAAGGAGGTGACCCGAGCTATTTTGAAACAAGTATTGTAAGCCCAAAGAACAAAGAGGAAGCTTGGTTTGCCACCAAGGTGAAGGCCACAAATTTTCTTGAGAATTGTGACCGAGTTTTGTTGGTGCTTTCGCCAAACCATTCCCTTTGAGGATAGTAAGGTGTGCTCTTGTGATGTTGTATCGAGATAATCCGCCCTTGATGGTATGATTGATAAAGTGGACACCACGATCACCGACCAGCCCGTGGGGCAGCCAATCGCGTGATGATTTGTTGATAGATAACCTTACCGTGCTTGCCGCAGTTGTTGTCCGGAAGTGCGCAAGCTTCCGCCCATTTGGTAGCGAGTCGAGAACTGGGAATGTAGCGGCACGGGTGTGCCGCGCAGAGGATCGATGGGGTCCCACAAAATCCATGCCCCATTTGGTCAAAGGGAAGTGGGCGGGCGATCGGGCGCCAAGGGAAGAGCGCCACGGGTCATGGGTCGCCCCACACGCCGGCAAGCATCACACGTATGGGCGTATGGAGCGTGAGCGCTTTTGAAGAACGTGGGCCAAAAATAACCAAAGAAGAAGGATTTTATGCGTGCCGTGGTGTCACCATGAAAATGACCACCACCGAGACCTTCATGGGCTTCTCGAACAATATCCGAACCTCATGAGGGAGAACACAGCGCCGAAGGATGGTATCCTTACCCTTTTGTAAAGATGGCCCGCAACCATGGTGTAGTCACGGACCTCGAGAAACCGATGTCGACGGGATTGTTGCTTGGCCGAGAGAGAGCGTGGCGCCCTCTCGGGGAAGAGCGCGCGGAGGAGATATCACTGAAAGTCATGAAACCAATGAGGTGTTGCCGTGACCAAAAAAGAGTTGAGCGTCCTGGAAGGCGCTCGAGACTCCAAAGTGGAGGGATCATCCGTGGTGGATGCGTGAAAGATAATCCGACAACATGAGATTTGCCACCTTTGTGAACAATTTCAAAAGGTGCAAATTCTTGCGTATGAGGACCCAACGAGCAATGCGCCCGTGGGCGGGATTTGTTGATCAAATAAAGAAGTGCCCGGGTGGTCAACAAAGAATTTGATCCGACCGCCCAAAAGATAGTGACGGAAGCGCTGGACGCAGTAAAATTAAACCCAAGGCTTCTCGCCTGCGGGCGCAGTAGGCGCTCGCCAAATTGAGTTTCCTACCGGGCGAAGGTTTGGTTTGTCGCAGCGATCATATGGGAGTACGCCAAGGCTGCCCGCTGTTCCAACTTTGTTTGGGATTTTCATCGATGAACCGAAGACCGGATAAAAGCTCGATCTCTAGCAGTGCACCAAATTAGGAGCGCATATAATCCGCCATCACAGGGCGTCGATGATGTGGTACTAGTAGCCAAAGAAAAAGCGTGATCTTGCAAGATCACTTGTACAAACCCTAGAAAACTTTTGTAATGAAAAGAAAATGATGGTAAATGTAGCAAAAACAAAGATCATGGTCTTTGGTACCAGGGAAAGGCCAAATTTTACATATCGTGACATATACCGAGACAAATTGATCGTTACAAATACCTGGGAGTAGATATATCCTCTAATTACAGCTGGAAGGAATGCATTAAACGCCGAGTCACAGGAGGGAAGACAGCATTGTACAGCATGCTTACAAAATGCAGCACAGCCTCACTGACAAATTGGGGACTACAAATACCTTGGAGTAGACATATCCTCTAACTACAGCTGGAAGGAATGCATTAAACGCCGAGTCACGGGAGGGAAGACAGCATTGTACAGCATGCTTACAAAATGCAGCACAGCCTCACTGACAAATTGGGGACTTAAGAAAGTTTTGTTCAAAACATTGGTGCAAACGGTATTGCTCTACGGGGCACCCATTTGGGGACCAGAAATTCCTGCCAGACTATGGACTCAGATTGAAGCAGTACAAAAGACATTCCTGCGTGAGGAGCTTGGAGTCAGAGCTCAAATCCCATATGCCATTATACTTGCGGAGTCTGGTATGTTTCCTTTAGAGATAGAAGCTCTTTTCCAATCTATCAATTTTCTTAACAGGCTGAAGGAGCAATGTTCCGATCGCCCGTCCTACCAGGCTATGGTAAGTTCAGATCAAGGGTGGCTGAAAAATATTCATGCATGGGCGAGAAAATGGGGCATAACAGATGCCAACTGGCCAGCCAACAAATCAGATGCAAGGATATTGCTCGAGAAATGTGCAGTTGACCAGCCGCATCGGGCCGGAAATAGAGGTTGGCGATGGGCAAAAACACCTAGGGAAGCAAGGCTGTGTAAAATTTGTGACTCGGCAACGAGAAGACGAAAGCATCATACGCTCATACAATGCCTGTGGTATACACACATCGTAGAGAAGTTTGATATACATAATACGATTACTATTCATTGTTAGGTATGGCTCCTATAGAATTAGGGACTATATCCGCAGCAAGAGATACTCATCGATCACTATTGCTGAATTTGTAATTGATTTGATATTGTGCTCCATGGCCTCTCTTGGCCCTTAGAGATTAGACACATTAGAAATAAATAAATAAATAAATAAATAAATAAATAAATAAATAAATTATTCTTGAGAAAGAACAGCTCCAATAGCAAAGGCCGAGACATCGACATGGACATGAAAGGGCTTGTCCCATTGAGGAGGAACAAGAACCGGGCCCGAGTAAGCAAGAGCTTCAACTCACAGCAAAGATCCGCCCGGGAATTCCAAGCCCGTGGATTCATCACCCGTGAGTTTATGAATGGGATCCGCAATGGTCATGCGAGTCCGTGAATGAAGGTGGAGTAATAATTGACCTTACCCAAGAAAGAGCGTGTTTCCTTGATATTGGCTGGTGCTTGAGCCTTGAGCACACAAAATGATTTTGGCAGATCCGTGGTGATACCGCTTTGGTCGACCACATGTCCCAACAACAACACCGGTGACGCAAAAGGTGCATTTCTGGATTGAGACTAATGCCTACCTCATCACATTTCAAAGACGAAGTTCCAATTTATCCAAATGGTTAGCCATGGAACCGTGAGGGCAGAGAAGTCATCTTGAAATTTGCAAGAAGGGATTTTCCTTCATAAAATCATGAAAAACGGAGAGCATGATACGCTGAAACGTGGATGGAGAGTTTGATAATCCAAAAGGAACCACCTTGTAGGCAAAAAAGTGTGCTCCACCCGGTGGTGAAGGTAGTCTTGAGTTGATCGATTCTTTGATTGAGATCCGATTGTAGCCGAAAACCATCCATGAAGGAGTACATCTCATGTCCAAAGAACCTCTTCCGTAACCCGGTCCGTAAGGGAAGTGGAAAATGATCACGCCCGCGGGCTCCATTGAGTTTTCGTAGTCCACGCAAACGCCGGATCTTACCATTGTGTTTGAGTGCAATGACGATGGGGCTCACCCACTCGTAATGTTTGACCTCATAGATCAAACCCGCAGCAAGGAGTTTGTCAATTTCCGCTTGACGCCGATCACGGTAATTGGGGTTGAGCCGGCATCGCCGTTGCTAGATCGGGCGCATCGTCAGACTTGGTAGGAATGGTGAGTTCCCCAAGGTTTTGTTGATCCCCAAGATCTTTGTAGCTCCGTGCAAAATGTGTTTGAACTTTTTGAAGAGCGTGACAGCCGTTAATATATAGGGTGTCTCAAGATTGGCAAAGAAGTCGGACAGCCGATTGTTGCCTACGCCCACAATCTCGACTTTCGTGAGTCCAATATGGGGATAACTTCCATGTCCCGACAATATGAGCAGGAGGTTGAAGCATAACAGATGCGGGCACTCGCGTGGGTGAAAAAGAGAGGTTGCCGAGTTTCCTCAAGCGCAGGTTGCTTCATGACAAATAGGTACATCTACAGAGCCGCAGGAGGTTCAACACCAAAGTGATCAACACGCTGGATCTGATTGCAAGGAGCTAGGTAAGGGTCAAGCAAAACAGCCACAAACCGGTCCCCGATCAAGAGTCATTTCTCCCCAAGGATCAAAGATATTCGGGGGTAGGATGACAGAGGCGCACTCGCAGTGGAGCCCCGAACTTGATAAATATTCGGGCGCCCCCGAATCGCTAATCGGAGAGAGGGTTCAGCATTGTCGACGGAAATGATTTTTCCCGCTTCCAAGTCCATGGTGGCATTGAAGTGACCATCGCGATGACTAACTCGATCCGCGGCCCAAGAATGGATACTCTTGGCCCCGGCGGAGAAAAGGTCCACACCAACATTTCATAATCACCGGATCTTCTCCAGCCTTCCAAACACCAAATTCCAAGGGGAATCGGAGATCACCAATGTTGATGTGCGTAAGAGGCGTGACGCCTTGAGGTCTCGTGGATATGGCCATTGGCCAATTTGATGTCATATGGGGCACGATAGAGTTGTTTGATGCCCATTTGTTTGGCGGAGTTTATCCGCGATGAGATTGACCGCGCTACCTCCGCCAATTTGAACATGATTGACTTGTTGATTGCCCACCGTGGCATGTACCGTGGGGAGTAGAGGTAGCAACAGCCCCAACCAAAACAATGGAGTGGTAACCGGTCCTTGAGAGCGTGACAGTTTCAAAATTGTGGCCAAGCTTAAAGGAATTTTGATTTTGGCTAGCTCCTCTTGGAGTTCCGTGAGGCACATGAGAAAAAGGATCGGCCGGACCCACAAAAGGGAGGCGCGGTAAAGAAGCAAAGAACTTTTTGAGTAGGTCAACCTCCACAAATATATTGGGATATGTCCGAGAGCGTGGAGGTTGAGACGGAAGGTGCGCCTTGTCTTTGTTGAGCTCTAGTGGTGGCATGGACATTAGCCAACGCGGCGGCCTTCAGCAGCAGCTTGCATGAGGTTCAAAATGCTTTGGCGAACTTTAGGCATGACATTCGCATGAGTTTCTCCAAGTCGTGCAAAATGGACCTTTTTGTCTTCTCATGAGGAATTGGCGCCGACCGCAGCGCAAAGCTGCGCGCCATTAGGAATAATGGTTATGGGACGTGACGCCCGGTCCGACGCGAGACCAAACCAACCCAATTTGATGGCTGGACCGGGGATTAAGAGCCTGAAAAAATTTCTTCCCCGTGCTTGTTGATCCATCCGAGGTTGATTGGCATGAGCTGGTTGATAGCGTGATGGCCGAGGCGCGCGAGGTGGCTTCCAAGAACAGACGCTGGCCTTGTTTGCCATTAGCAATCCGTAGTTGGTAAGCCGTGAGGCGGACCGATGTGGTCTGATTGGTGCCGTGAAGCCGCACCAACTTGTGGGAGTTGAGGACACGCCGCGGTGGTATGACCCCATTCTTGACAAAGATAACACCGAAGCCAAGGATTAAAAGGAGGACGGTGTTGGGTCCCCCGCCAGGCTCCCCGTTGCTGATAGAGTTGATTGGGTTGCGTCCCGCAGGGTGGTCAGCCGATAGTGCGATTGGTGCCGAGGTGTTGTTTGCACTTGATAAACCATCTTGTTGCGGAAAGGTGTAGGATGAGTGCGAAAGTGCACTCTTCCGCGGGCATGATTGCACATGTTGCATCGCTTACAATGAGGCGGGCCATTGGTGGAGTTGCACTCATTCGCCAAGTGGCCTTGATATTTGCAGATATGGCACCGATCCCGACCGCGCCCTCGATTGGCGGTTGAGGTTGAACAGCCAGCCGGGGAACCATGACGGTGGAATGAAAGGGAGCCCTCAAGAGCCACACCACGAAGGAAAACATTGATCGAAAGTGATTGACAAGATCGATAGCCCGCCCAAAGTCTTCGGCAGTATTCAGTCATGAGTCCGATAGTCGGAGGAAGTCCTTGGAGAAACCGCACCAAGATCCGGCTCGTGGGGGGTACTCCTTGAGTTTGCTGAGCAAAATGTGAAGACGGGTCCGCAAAATCCCGCGCACCTGCGGGCTCTTGTTGAAGGTCATTGCGCTGTTTGAGATGAAGTTGATCATCATCCGTGGTCCCATAGTGAGAAAGAAAAGCAGATTTCATTTCGACCAATCTTGTTTCCAAAGTGGCTTTTGTTGGACATGAGCCATTGATGAGGGGAGCCACGCAATGTGGTGGAAAAGATGTGGAATTTCAGTTGAGGTTGCGCGCATGACCATTCAGATGCAGCCAGAGCCTCAAATTCTTCCATGTGGGCCCGAGCACTTTGGTCTAAAGGTTTGCCTTCGTGGTTGCCAAAGGTGGGATAAGTCACCTTAAGGGTCCGAAAGGTAGAGGTAAAAGTGTCCGGGCTGGACAGGAACATGATAGTGAGGATATTGAGGTGGAGTTGGAGGTGGTATGGTGCCGGAAAGACCCTGCTTAAGGGGTGGCTGAGGTGGAGGTACTGGAGGTGCCCGATCATTGGTTTTGAGGTCTATAAGAGTGTAAACAGAAGAGCGGTGGGAAAGGTAGGGAAGGGAAATTCCCGGGAGGAGCTAAAGAGACATGTGGATATCCCCGTCCCCCGAGGAGATGATGGTTGTGAAGGCAGAGGCGCATGGGCCGTAAGAGTGATGGATGAAGGCATGTTCCGGGGTATGAAAGTAAGGTTGAGCAGGTGGAGCCGGATAGGGCTCCTGATAGTGATGAGGAGACTGAGGCTATGAGCAATGTTTGCACGTTTGAGGCGAAGAATTTGGACGAGACATGACACGAGGGGTGGGTGGCGCCGACTGGAAAGTAAGGTTGAGCAGGTGGAGCCGGATAGGGCTCCTGATAGTGATGAGGAGACTGAGGCTATGAGCAATGTTTGCACGTTTGAGGCGAAGAATTTGGACGAGACATGACACGAGGGGTGGGTGGCGCCGACTGAGCCCTAGACCGAATGTGGCCTCCCTCAATGTCATACGCAGATCCATACATGTCACGAACAGCTTCCCTTCGATGATGGCGCTCCAAGCGAGACGCTGTCTGGGAAAGAAGTTCTTCTGGCGTGAAGTTTCGGACAGACATGGCGACAGAAGAAAGGAAAAACTAATCAAAACAGAACAAGAGAGAACAGTGAGAGGAAAATGATAAGCTTCCTTGATATCAATGATGAGAGGACCCTTGGAGCTAACAGGAGAATCCGGGGGACTATGTCACGCGGGATTTGCAAGAAAAGAACAAGAAGAAGAAAACAGAACAAGAGAGAACAGTGAGAGGAAAATGATAAGCTTCCTTGATATCAATGATGAACATACATGAGCTCTCGCAATCGAGAGAAGACTGAAGAGAGACAAGACTCAAAACTCATCTAGCCATCATATGCTAGCTCTACTCATATATATAGTACAATGGCCTTTGGCCCAATATAGACACTCTGACTGATCTCGGTGCCGACTTCTGGAAGGAGGCCTGATTTGGAGGAATGTTGGCGGTGCCTCTTGAAGTGCCTCGAATCACGCTGACGCTGACGCGGGCGGTGGCGGGCCATCACTTGTCTGAGCGGCGCCTCTTGTTGACGGACGCAGGCTTTGACTGCGTGGTCTGCTGCTTGGTCTTCTGCTGGGCTTTGTTCCGAGGGTGGGAAGCCATCGGCCCTGGAAGTGATCCTCACGGAATGAGGGCGGCCATTATGGTAATCGCCAATGAGATCCCGGGCGTGTTTGAAGAGCGTGAGGAGTGTTGAGTCCAAGGGCGTGATCCGCATCAATGAGAAAACGATCGCACCATGTCCTCAAGGGCGCATGGGCGCCTGAAGAAACAAACCGACATTCCATGAGCAAAGCAAACTGAGGCCAAGGCACCGACGCCGCATTCGGATTGCAAGAAAAAAAAATGGACGCCGCCGATTTAAGGAGCCGAGCAAGATGCATTTTAGAGCAGCACAAAACCGCTTGAAGGTGGATCAAGGATCCGTGAGGTGGCGATTCTCGTAAGAAGGTGTCAAGACCATGGAGCGATCGCCAGGCGCTGCCAACCACGCCATTAGCAATATAGATCCACCGTGGGTGTTATCAAGAGTGGCACCCTCCTCCCAAGGGAGCGGCGAACAAAACGGGATCCCACCGGAGATCCGGCCGAGATCCGAGGTGGAGTCCATCCAAAGATGGCCATCCATGACCTTTGTCCAAAAGGGGAGACGCCAATCGAAGTCGTGAACCCGGGGCATGGAGGAACACCCGTGGAAGCATATAGGAGAGGGAACCATGCCCGCGGGCGGGTTGCCGAGCCCGCCTCCCGAATTCACTACAAGGGCCGGATCAAGAGCTTTACACCAACGATCCCGCATAGCGCGTAGAGTTGAGAGTTGACAGAGGGCTATCCTAGCCCGTGGGGACCGCCTTTGCTATCCGTAAGAGCACGAATTGATTGTAACCGTGAGGTGTTGCATATAAATTTGTGCATAGGGAAGATCCTCAGGATGTCCCAGATACTTCCTTATTTGTTGTAGCACTTCCGCTTGCCAGAGAGGTAAATGGTGTGCAAGCTCAGGCATGTATTGAGCATCCTGCTGATACTGATACAACAGCTGGCGAGGGTGCAGAGGCATCCTCAGGATGTCCCAGATACTTCCTTATTTGTTGCAGCACTTCCGCTTGCCAGAGAGGTAAATGGTGTGCAAGCTCAGGCATGTATTGAGCATCCTGCTGATACTGATACAACAGCTGGCGAGGGTGCAGAGGCGGAGGGGCCTGCTGTTGCCGTGTTTGAGACGTTTGTGAGACATGATGAGAAGTGGAGGAGAATGAGGAGGTGAGGGAGGAAAGTAATGACATATGAGGGCTTGAAGATGGGACATGACCAGAAGGAGAAGGGCGTGAAGTGCCAACTTGTGGATTTTGAGGAAGTGAATGAAGGGACTGTTGAGTGGAAGCATGAGAATGAGGAGGTGAGGGAGGAAAGTAATGACATATGAGGGCTTGAAGATGGCCTCCCACAGAAGTTTCAGAGGTAGAAGTGGCAGCCCGAAGACGGTCAACTTCTTGTAGAAGACGGTAAAACAACAATTGAGGCCAATCAATGTGGTGGTTGGAGCGAGTAGCAGTGATCACTATATTATAGAAAGGCTTATTGATATGGGTGTTCTTGATAGAATACCCAAGGTACTTGCGCCACAGAAACTTAACAAAAGTTTCATGGGGCTTGTCAATATTTGTGAGGCGATGCACGTTTGCGTGATAAGCAGGAGCACCAAACTCAGTGACATCAAGATCCTGTATGGCAGACCAAGATAAACAAGGGGTTTGCAAAGGAATATGGAATACCTCTGAAATCAGGTGTTGAGTCAGCGAAATGGTGGTGCCATCGACCACTGTGGTGTATCCATGCGGGCTGTTGACGATGTTAGCGATGAACTGCTTCAACTGTTCAGGATTTGGAGCCGGAAGTTCCATTTGAGAGAATTCGCCATGGCAAAGATTGGCGAAAAGAACAAAGATTCCAAGGCGGAGGACGGTAGCAAAGAACGGAGGACGGCGCAGAGAGACGAAAAGGTTTAGGGCGCAGAAAGGTGGGGCTGGTAAGGGGCATGATGAGGGCTAAGCCGCAACCGCTGATGGTGCCAAAGTCGGCGATGCTAAGGGGGCGATTGAGAGGCAAAAATTTGGCGGTCCCCAAACAACAAAGGGAGAAGGAATGAACGGTGGAGATGAGGCGGAGAGAATGATGGATGTGACAGTGGCCAAAGGACACACATTAATGTTCGACGGGCGTGAAAAGAAGGAATGGCATTTAATGCTAGCAACCTCAAGTGGGATATCATTAAAAGGAATGTGTCAAGGTACCATGGCTAGATATGCTACGGAGAAAAGATGCTCATTTTAGAAACAGCCTTTTGCATTGAAAACACGCTTGGCGATTTTTGTGATTGGTCCACGCCGACAAGGAGTTCCTCGCTTGGCTATATAAGATGAACCGGAGTGAAGCGGCGGTATCCGATGGCGCCAAAGATGGTCGCCGCCGGTTTGAACGAGAACCGCACGATGCCCACTAACCGCCAAGAGTGGATTACTTGCAAAATGAATTGTTCGACCTTCTCGCCGCCACAATCGTGGGCCTCGAGAATGGATGGTCGGTGTGCCGATGGTGAACATCCCGATCCTCATACCAACGGATGGAGGTGGTTCTCAGACCTTCGCTGACCCCCGAAAGCGTAACCTCTACCACATCTCAAGATCACCTCTCGCCCAACCCGAGTAGAGGGTTTTTCTTCTTAGGACTTAGTAGATAGGGCTCGAGTCTGCTTTTGTATATAGGGCAGGCCCATAGCGAAATAGCGGGATGTCCCACATTTTGTAAAAATTCCACCTATAATATAATATGCCACCGCTTTTAGTTACTTTCGTTGTGGTTGTGTCTTGAACCGCATCTATTTGTTGATTGTTGCTTTCTCGTGATGAAATGTTTTGAGGCTTTAAGCCATTAACCAAAGTAGGTAATGGAGTGCCATCTAACTCAGCCATTGAAAACGCTGGTCGAACCACTTGAACAATTTGATAAGGTCCAAGCCAACGAAACTTAAGTTTACCCGAAAATTTTTGTACCGAGAATCATAAAGAAGAACCAAATCTCCTTCGTTGAATGTTTTTGTCTTCACCGCTTGTCATGTAAAGATTTTTGCAACCGCTGTCCATGAAGAACACGAATATAAGCATCCCTTCTAAGTTCATCCAACTGCTCCAATTGATAAACCCTTTCTTTGAGTGCAAAGAAGCGGATTATGGGCGAGAGCTGCTTGAAAACGGAGAGTGGGGAGAATGTACCAAAAGGCATGAGAGCTTCTTGACCATAAACCAATTTGAAAGGAGGTGACCCGTGAGCTATTTTGAAACAAGTATTGTAAGCCCAAAGAACAAGAGGGAAGCTTGGTTTGCCGGCCAAGAAAGCTGCCACAAATTTTCTTGAGAATTGTGACCGTAGTTTTGTTGGTGCTTTCGCCAAACCATTCCCTTGAGGATAGTAAGGTGTGCTCTTGTGATGTTGTATCGTGAGATAATCCGCCAGCCCTTTGATGGTATGATTGATAAAGTGGACACCACGATCACCGACCAGCCCGCCAGGCAGCCGAATCGCTGATGATTTGTTGATAGATAACCTTTGGCCGTGCTTGCCGCAGTTGTTGTCCGGAAGTGCGCAAGCTTCCGCCCATTTGGTAGCGCGTAGGCGCGAGAACTGGAATGTAGCGGCACGGGTGTGCCGCTGCAGAGGATCGATGGGTCCCACAAAATCCATGCCCCATTTGCCGAAGGGAAGTGGCGGGCGACCGGGCCAAGGGAAGAGCCGCCACGGGCCGTGGCCGCCCCACACGCCGGGTAAGCATCACACGCGGGCATGGGCGGAGCGCCTTTGAAGAACGTGGACCAAAAAATAACCAGCAAGAAGGATTTTGCGTACGTGGTGTCACCATGAAAATGACCACCACCGAGCCCTTCATGGGCTTCTAACAATATCTAGAACCTCATGAGGGAGAACACAAATCACGGTGATGGTATCCTTACCCTTTTTGTAAAGATGGCCTCGCAACCATGGTGTAGTCACCACCCCGGAGAAACCGGCGTCGACGGATTGTTGCTTGGCTGAGAGAGCGCGGGCGCCCCTCCGGGGAAGAGCACCCGTGAGGAGATACCGGCCGAAAGTCATGAAACCAATGAGGTGTTGCCGTGACCAAAAAGAGTTGAGCTGTCCGAAAGGCGCCCGAGACTCCAAAGGGAGGGACATCCGTGGTGGATGGGTGAAAGATAATCCGACAACATGAGATTTGCCAGCCTTTGTGAACAATTTCAAAGGTGCAAATTCTGCGTATGAGGACCCAACGAGCAATGCGCCCGTGGGCGGATTTGTTGATCAAATAAAGAAGTGCCCGGTGGTCAACAAAGAATTTGATCCGACCGCCCAAAAGATAGTGACGAAGCGCTGGACGCAGTAAAATTAAACCCAAGGCTTCTCGCCTGCGGGCGTAGTAGAAGGCGCTCAGCAGAATTGAGTTTCCTACCGGGCGAAGCGGTTTGGTTTGTCGCAGCGATCATCATATGGGAGTACGCCAAGGCTGCCCGCTTGTCTCCAACTTTGTTTGGGATTTTCATCGATGAACCGAAGACCGATAAAAGCTCGATCTCTAGGTGCACCAAATTAGAGCGCATATAATCCAGCCATCGCCAGATGTCGATGATGTGGTACTAGTAGCCCAAGAAAGTAGATCTTGCAAGATCACTTGTACAGCCTAGAAAACTTTTGTAATGAAAAGAAAATGATGGTAAATGTAGCAAAAACAAAGATCATGGTCTTTGGTACCAGGGAAAGGCCAAATTTTAATATCGTGAACATATACCGAGACAGCTTGATCGTTACAAATACCTGGGAGTAGATATATCCTCTAATTACAGCTGGAAGGAATGCATTAAACGCCGAGTCACAGGAGGGAAGACAAAGATTGTACAAAGATGCTTACAAAATGCAAAGACAAATTCACCGACAAATTGGGGACTTAAGAAAGTTTTGTTCAAAACATTGGTGCAAACGGGATTGTTTCACGGGCACCCATTTGGGGACCGTAAATTCCTCCGCCGACTATGGACTCCGATTGAAGCAAAGATAAAAGACATTCCTCGCGAGGAGCTTGGAGTCGAGCTCAAATCCCATATGCCATTATACTTGCGGAGTCTGGTATGTTTCCTTTAGAGATAGAAGCTCTTTTCCAATCTATCAATTTTCTTAACAGGCTGAAGGAGCAATGTTCCGATCGCCCGTCCTACCAGGCTATGGTAAGTTCAGATCAAGGGTGGCTGAAAAATGGAGTCTGGTATGTTTCCTTTAGAGATAGAAGCTCTTTTCCAATCTATCAATTTTCTTAACAGGCTGAAGGAGCAATGTTCCGATCGCCCGTCCTACCAGGCTATGGTAAGTTCAGATCAAGGGTGGCTGAAAAATATTCATGCATGGGCGAGAAAATGGGGCATAACAGATGCCAACTGGCCAGCCAACAAATCAGATGCAAGGATATTGCTCGAGAAATGTGCAGTTGACCATTTATGGGCAGATCCAGGGAGCCGGATGATGTAGTACAAGGCAAATATCAATCACATGGAAGAGTATAAAAGCCAGAACTTGGCAACGTAGAAGACGAGCATCATACGTTCATACAATGCCCAGGGTATACACACATCAGAGAGAAGTTTGGAAATAGAGGTTGGCAGATGGGCAAAAACACCTAGGGAAGCAAGGCTGTGCAAAATTTGTGACTCTGGCAACGTAGAAGACGAGCATCATACGTTCATACAATGCCCAGGGTATACACACATCAGAGAGAAGTTTGATATACATAATACAGATTACTATTCATTGTTAGGTATGGCTCCTATAGAATTAGGACTATATCTGCAGGCAGTAGATACTCATCGATCACTATTGCTGAATTTGTAATTGATTTGATATTGTGCTCCATGGCCTCTCTTGGCCCTTAGAGAGCATTAGACATAAATAAATAAATAAATAAATAAATAAATATTCTTGAGAAAGAACAGCTCCAATAGCAAAGGCCGAGACATCGACATGGACATGAAAGGGCTTGTCCCATTGAGGAGGAACAAGAACCGGGGCCTGAGTAAGCAAGAGCTTCAACTGTTGGAAAGCAGCATCCGCCTGGGAATTCCAAGCCCAGGTGGATTCATCACCCGTGAGTTTATGAATGGGATCTGCAATGGCTGCGAGTCCAGGAATGAAGGTGGAGTAATAATTGACCTTACCCAAGAAAGAGCGTGTTTCCTTGATATTGGCTGGTCCTTGAGCCTTGAGCATTTATCCAAATGGTCAGCCATGGAACCAGAGGCGAGAAGTCATCTTGAAAAATTTGTAAGAAGGGATTTTCCTTCATAAAATCATGAAAAACTGAGAGCATGATACGCTGAAACGGGATGGAGAGTTTGATAATCCAAAAGGAACCACCTTGTAGGCAAAAAGTGACTTTACCCGGTGGTGAAGGTAGTCTTGAGTTGATCGTGATTCTTTGATTGAGATCTGATTGTAGCCGTAAAACCATCCATGAAGGAGTACATCTCATGTCCAAAGAACCTCTTCCGTAACCCGGTCCGTAGAAGGGAAGTGGAAAATGATCACGCCCGCGGGCTCCTCGATTGAGTTTTTCGTAGTCCACGCAAAACGCGGGATCTTACCATTGTGTTTGAGTGCAATGACGATGGGGCTCACCCACTCGTAATGTTTGACCTCATAGATCAAACCCGCAAAGAAGGAGTTTGTCAATTTCCGCCTGACGCCATCACGGTAATTGGGGTTGAGCCGGCATCGCCGCTGCTAGACCAAGCATCGTGACTTGGTAGGAATGGTGAGTTCCCCCTTTTGTTGATCCCCTGAAGATCTTTGTAGCTCCGTGCAAAAATGTGTTTGAACTTTTTGAAGAGCGCGACAGCCCCGCACGATAGGGTGCTCAAGATTGGCAAAGAAAAGTTCGGACAAAGCCGATTGTTGCCTACGCCCACAATCTCGACTTCGAGTCCGAATATGGGGATAACTTCCATGTCCTGGACAATATGAGCGTGGAGGTTGAAGCATAACAGATGCGTGGCACTCGCTTGGGTGAAAAGAGAGGTTGCCGAAGCCTCAAGCGTAGGTTGCTTCATGACAAATAAGTACATCTACAGGAGCCGCAGGAGGTTCAACCCATCCGAAAAGTGATCAACACGCTGATTCAATTGCAAGGAGCTAGGTAAGGGTCAAGCAAAACAGCCACACCGGGTCCCGATCAAGAGTCATTTCTCCCCAAGGATCAGCATATTCGGGGTAGGATGACAGAGGCGCACTCGCAGTGGAGCCCGAACTTGATAAATATTCCGGGCGCCCCCGAATCGGTGTCGGAGAGAGAGGGTTCAAGATTGTCGACGGAAATGATTTTTCCTCGCTTCCAAGTCCATGGTGGCATTGAAGTGACCATCGCTGATGACTAACCGATCCGCGGCCCAAGAATGGATACTCTTGGCCCGGCGGAGAAAAGGTCTCACACCAACATTTCATAATCACCGGATCTTCTCCAGCCTTCCAAACACCAAATTCCAAGGGGAATCGGAGATCACCAATATTGATGTGCGTAAGAGGCGTGACGCCTTGAGGTCTCGTGGATATGGCCATTGGCCAATTTGATGTCATATGGGGCACCCATAGAGTTGTTTGATGCCCATTTGTTTGGCGAGTTTATCCGTGATGAAATTGACCGCGCTTACCTCCGGCCAATTTGAACATGATTGACTTGTTGATTGCCCACCGTGGCATGTACCGGGGAGTAGAGGTAGCAACAACCCCAACCAAAACAAATGGGAGTGGTAACCGGGTCCTTGAGAGCGTGACGTAGTTTCAAAATTGTGGCCAAGCTTAAAGGAATTTTGATTTTGGCTAGCTCCTCTTGGAGTTCCGTGAGGCACATGAGAAAAAGGATCGGCTGGACCCACAAAAAGCGGAGGCGTGGTAAAGAAGCAAAGAACTTTTGAGTAGGTCAACCTCCACAAATGATATTGGGATATGTCCGAGAGCGCGGAGGTTGAGACGGAAGGTGCGCCTTGTCTTTGTTGAGCTCTAGTGGTGGCATGGACATTAGCCAACGCGGCGGCCTTCAAAGAGCTTGCATGAGGTTCAAAAATGCTTTGGCGAACTTTAGGCATGACATTCGCATGAGTTTCTCCAAGTCGCGTAAAATGGACCTTTTGTCTTCTCGCATGAGGAATTGGCCGACCGCAAAGGCAGGTTGCGCGCCATTAGGAATAATGGTTATGGGACGTGACGCCCGGTCCGACGTGAGACCAAACCAACCCAATTTGATGGCTGGACCGGAGGATTAAGAGCCCGAAAAATTTCTTCCCCGTGCTTGTTGATCCATCCGAGGTTGATTGGCATGAGCTGGTTGATAGCGTGATGGCCGAGGCGCCAGCGAGGTGGCTTCCCCAAGAACAGACGCTGGCCTTGTTTGCCATTAGCAATCCGTGAGTTGGTAAGCCGAGGCGGACCGATGTGGTCCGATTGGTGCCGTGAAGCCGCACCAACTTGTGGGAGTTGAGGACACGCCGGGGGTGGTATGACCCCATTCTGACAAAGGATAACACCGAAGCTTTTGAAGGATCAAAAGGAGGACGGTGTTGGGTCCCCGCCAGGCTCCCCGCTGTCGATAGAGTTGATTGGGTTGCGCCGCAGCGGGTGGTCACGAGAAAAGCGATTGGTGCCGAGGTGTTGTTTGCACTTGATAAACCATCTTGTTGCGGAAAGGTGTAGGATGAGTGCGAGTGCACTCTTCCGCGGCATGATTGCACATGTTGCATCGCTTACAATGAGGCGGGCCATTGGTGGAGTTGCACTCATTCGCCAAGTGGCCTTGATATTTACGATATGGCACCAGATCCGACCGCGCCCGGATTGGCGGTTGAGGTTGAACAAAGCCCGGGGAACCATGATGGGTGGAATGAAAGGGAGCTCAAGAGCCACACCACCGAGGAAACATTGACCGAAAGTGATTGACAAGATCGATAGCCTGCCCAAAGTCTTCGGCGCAGTATTCACCATGAGTCCGATAGCCGGAGGAAGTCCTTGGAGAAACCGCACCAAGATCCGCTCGGGGGGTACTCCTTGAGTTTGCCGAGCAAAATGTGAAGACGGCCCGCAAAATCCCGCACATGTGGGCTCTTGTTGAAGGTCATTGCGCTGTTTGAGATGAAGTTGATCATCATCCGTGGTCCCATAGTGAGAAAGAAAAGCATTTCATTTCGACCAATCTTGTTTCCAAAGGGCTTTTGTTGGACATGAGCCATTGATGAGGGGAGCCACGCAATGTGGTGGAAAAGATGTGGAATTTCGCTTGAGGTTGCGATGACCATTCAGACAGCCGAGCCTCAAATTCTTCCATGTGGGCCTGAGCACTTTGGTCTAAAGGTTTGCCTTCGTGGTTGCCAAAGGTGGGATAAGTCAGCTTAAAGGTCTGAAAGGTAGAGGTAAAAGTGCTAGGCTGGACAGGAACATGATAGTGAGGATATTGAGGTGGAGTTGGAGGTGGTATGGTGCCGGAAAGACCCTGCTTAAGGGGTGGCTGAGGTGGAGGTACTGGAGGTGCCCGATCATTGGTTTTGAGGTCCAGAAGAGTGTAAACAGAAGAGCGGGGGAAAGGTAGGGAAGGGAAATTCCCGGGAGGAGCTAAAGAGACATGTGGATATCCCTGTCCCCCCGTAGGAGATGATGGTTGTGAAGGCAGAGGCGTATGGCCAGAAGAGTGATGGATGAAGGCATGTTCTGGGGTATGAAAGTAAGGTTGAGCAGGTGGAGCCGGATAGGGCTCCTGATAGTGATGAGGAGATCGAGCCCGTAGGAGATGATGGTTGTGAAGGCAGAGGCGTATGGCCAGAAGAGTGATGGATGAAGGCATGTTCTGGGGTATGAAAGTAAGGTTGAGCAGGTGGAGCCGGATCGCAGATCCATACATGTCACGCAACAGCCTTCCCTTCGATGATGGCGCCTGCCGAGACGCCGTCCGGGAAAGAAGTTCTTCCGGGCGAAGTTTCTACGCATGCATGGCGGCGTAAGAAAGGAAAAACTAATCGTGAGCCGCAAATGCGCATGTTGTTTGGGGTCCGGGTTCGAACTCCCCAAGAGACAGCCCTCCGTGAGGACCCTTGAGCTAACAGAGAACCGGGACTATGTCACGCTGGGATTTGCAAGAAAAGAACAAGAAGAAGAAAACAGTAACAAGAGAGAACAAAGGAGAGGAAAATGATAAGCTTTCTTGATATCAATGATGAACATACATGAGCTCTCGCAATCGAGAGAAGACCAAGAGAGACAAGACTCAAAACTCATCTAGCCATCATATGCTAGCTCTACTCATATATATAGTACAATGGCCTTTGGCCCAATATAGACACTCGACCGATCTCTGTGCCGACTTCCGAAGGAGGCCCGATTTGAGGAATGTTGGCGTGCCTCTTGAAGTGCCTCGAATCACGCTTACGCCGACGCTGGCGATGGCGGCCATCACTTGTCCGAGCGGGCGCCTTCTGTTGACGGGACGCAGGCTTTGATCAAGCGGTCCGCCGCTTGGTCTTCTCACCGGCTTTGGAAGACCGACTCGCGCCTCGCCTCAGGATCCTGCTTGACCTGGTCCGTCAGAGATGAATAGTCCCGAACCAGAGGCACAGACTAACAATGTTACCGACGACGTATGTTTACGCCCACGCCTAGGTAGGCCTTTGAGGGAGACGGTAAAATGACCCCTTCATTCTTCCCACTCGTGGATTTTAGACTCACTACCCCTATATCGCGATGGAGCTGGTATGGGGATGAACTCCTCGCTTGTATACCAAGTAAGCAGCATCGTGATATGAGTAAGGGACGCCACAAAGGTATCGAGCAATGTTCTTGGAGACCAAGAGCAAAGCACCTCACCATGCTCCCAAAGAGTACTAACTTGATAGGATCCTCAAACCTCTAAAAGTGGGATTTTTTTTTTCATTTTTGTAGTTTATGCTAAGCTAGTAACAGCTTAAGTGAATTGGAACATGATAAGACTAAAAAGAATGAGCCAAAACCTCCTCAGTAGGAAACCACACGCCGCTACCGGGTCAAAGAACCGAACTTTAGTTTTTGAGCAGGGCGCTACCTGTGAGACATCGAGCCAAGAACACCTTAAAACTTGATGAATTTGAGAAAAGTGATATGGTAAGGCCAGCCCAAGGTAAGAATTAGTTAGAATAGTATGCTTAAATCACTTAATTACTTAAAATGTATAAGATTCACACGAAGCTCCCGGTCTAAAAACTAAACTCTAGTTTTTGAACAGTATGCCACCGTGGAAACCAATAATTAGAAAACTCTGAAATAAGTGTATGTTTTAAGTAAATAGGTGCCTTGGCATGTTAAATAGAGCAACTTAGATTTTGACCTAAAATTGCCCAAGCTATAAATAGATGTAGACCCCCCTCATTTGTAATGCTCCTCGACTTAGAAATTCTGCCCCGCCCCTAAGGCGATCTTTTTGCCGACATCCGATCGCCGACCACAAATATGGCCCGAACCAAACAGATCGCCAGAAAGTTCGCCCAGCGAATCGACCAAATTTTGATCCCAAAGATGATTCAACAAGATGCTTCAGAGCTTCCTTAACACCAATCCACACCAATCTTCTTCGAAATAGGGAGAACCTTCTGATGAGCACAATAGAGAAGGATCCCAAAGAGAGGAGAGCGTAATCCAGGAGATGGACCAGCAGATCGACCGAAGAGGACGAAACCCTGATGCGTGAACGTAGCTGCTCAAGAGGAAGAGGAGGCAGCACAGAGAGAAAGGAGAACCAAGGCCCGTGAGGAGCAGAGGCTGCCGACTCTAGAACCGACCATTGAAGAGCAACTCGAAGCCTGGATCCGCGAGAAGGAGGCCGAGGAGCGAGAGGAACAGCGGGAGCCGAGGCTTGAGCCGGCGGAGGAAGAACAAGGCCCGTGAGGAGCAGAGGCTGCCGACTCTAGAACCGACCATTGAAGAGCAACTCGAAGCCTGGATCCGCGAGAAGGAGGCCGAGGAGCGAGAGGAACAGCGGGAGCCGAGGCTTGAGCCGGCGGAGGAAGAAGACCTCGCGGCGTTTATCGCGAAGTACGAAGCCAAAGAGAGACGCCGAGAAAGGAAGAAGGAAGAAAAGAAGAGGAAGAGAGAAGAGGAGGAGAAGAAAGTGGCAGAGGAACTGAAGAAGAAGAAGGGGAAGTTTGTGGTGGGGAAGCTTTTCTAAACCCCTGTGCAACGAAAGGTGTAGTACCTCGAAAGCAGATAGCCGAAAGCAGAGCAAAGCAGGACCAAGTGCGTAAGCCCCCTAGGTATCCGGGATTTGGGACAGAAGAAACAACCACGACCGCCCCGAGAGTCCTATGTCATGGACCCCGCCAAGATATATGAAAGGAAGATGGAACATCGGGAACATGTTAGAGTACATGAAGAAGTGGGAGGCTTACAAAAACTAATACCTACTGGTATCAAAGTTAAGGTAAAGAAATGCTATCTGAGACCAATATATATATAAAAAAGTTCAAAACATACCTTATATTGAGATATTATACAGTACCCAAGACTCCATTCCCCGCTACCTTTTTTAGGACATCCAACTTTTAAGGGAGAGCCCCATCATTAAGAAGCCGGCTTACAACCCTACTATCGAAAGCCCAAGGCCCCTAAGAGGCCAGCCAAGAAGAAGCCCACCAGAAGGAGACCGAAAAAAGAGCATTGAGGGAGATCAAACACTTTCAGCCAAGAAGCTACGCCTTCCTAATTCCCTCGCGGCTCCCTTTGCCCGCCTAGTCATAGAAGTGATGCAGACTTCAAGACCGACATGAGGGTCACTTGATGAGATGTCATTGCATTGCAGAAGCGGCGAGCGTAGAATAGTGCAACATCTTGAAGACTCGACGGCTTGCACTGTTCATGCGAAGCGAGTAACACTTATGAGGCAAGACATGCATCTTGCTAGTCGCATAGGGAGAACGCCCTTAAACATTTTGTAAATAATCAAAAAAAAAAAATTTGTAATATAAATCAAACTCGACGGCTTGCACTGTTCATGCGAAGCGAGTAACACTTATGAGGCAAGACATGCATCTTGCTAGTCGCATAGGGAGAACGCCCTTAAACATTTTGTAAATAATCAAAAAAAAAAAATTCTGGTAAAGAAACTAAAGTTTAGTTTTTGAACGAGGCGCTACCTGTGAGACCTTGTCCAAATTTGCCCAAAACAGCTCCAAATTGACCAAGTAGCACATTTCTAGACCAAAAAGTGCGATGTCTCACACGTCGCGCCTGGTAAAGAAACTAAAGTTTAGTTTTTGAACGAGGCGCTACCTGTGAGACCTTGTCCAAATTTGCCCAAAACAGCTCCAAATTGACCAAGTAAGAGGTCAATTCTGCCTAATTTGATGAGTCTGTCATCCTTATACCCTTATTTTACCCAAATTGGACATGCTTGTTAGGATCTTTAGATAACCCAGTCATGCTCAAACCCTTAAATTAGACTTTCAATTCCCATTTAGACCTCAATATAGGCTAGAATTTCCTACCATTTCTTCACCATAACTTGTCCAAATGATCTCCAACTTGTTATGTTAGGATCTTTAGATAACCCAGTCATGCTCAAACCCTTAAATTAGACTTTCAATTCCCATTTAGACCTCAATATAGGCTAGAATTGCCCAACCCCAAGAATTTTCCAAGTCACCCAAAAATTAGGGTTTCCCCCTTTTCTATAAATAAGTCCCTCATTCCTTACGTAGCATCCTACGAGTTTGCTCCTGCTCCCTTAGCCGATTTTCCAGCTCCCTGAGGCGCTCTTGCATCCGTTTGCTAGTCTCTTCCTCGCTAGACTCATGGCAACCTCTGATTTCAGGCGATGGTACAGCGCCAGCGCTCATGCTGCCGAGGCCGACATCGATGAGATTTTCCGGGTCTTCCGGAAAGAGATAGATGTCCAAGCAACCTTGCACGCAACCCCAGCATATAGCAGAGTCCTGTCTGAATTCCAAGCTAGGGTAGGGCCATCTTTAGTGCAGCTCCCACCTTGCATAGGCTACTTTGTTCCTAGGCATTCTTACCCATCAGCCGAGAACCCCATGGGAGAAACCTCCATTCCCCCATGGACGGGACCCATTAGCCACAAAGAATAAGACAACAGCCTCCTTTCGCAGCATCGAACAGAGCAAGAAGGAAAAGAAGAAGACGAGGAGTCAAGAAGAAGGGATGAGGACTACGCCGAGCTCGACCCAAAATGGAAGAGCAAATGGCCAGCGTAACAAGAGTTGCAGTGAATTGAAGAAGCCGCAAAACTCGTCGTGATCGCTGCCACCCCTTGGGCTAGGCATCACAAGCCTAGCCCCCATCATCGTCGAGGGCGAAGAGTATTTGCTCCTAAGCGACATCCAAAACCTCCCGGAGTGCAGGGAAAGAGAGTATCGACCCGACGAGCTGCTGCACCAACTCCGAGAATGCACCGACGACTTCATCGTCCGAGGAACTTCCGACGTCCCACTCCAAGTAAGGGAAGCCGACACTTACACGGGAGAGTCGACCTCCGATATTCAAGCCTACGACAACATCAGGCAGATTATGGAGGCGCGGCAACTACCGACGGAGGAGGAGTTCCTTGCTCTACAGGAACAGATGGGTCCAAGTAAGGGAAGCCGACACTTACACGGGAGAGTCGACCTCCGATATTCAAGCCTACGACAACATCAGGCAGATTATGGAGGCGCGGCAACTACCGACGGAGGAGGAGTTCCTTGCTCTACAGGAACAGATGGGGATCCGCCTATGCCAGCAGACACAGAGTTGGAGGCCGAGGAGGCGAAGACACCTCCCCGAGAGCGAAGAGGCGAGTTCGACCTCAGGAGAGCTTCAGCAACAGTCAGAGACTACAGGGAGCTCACCACGGTGGAGGTCGATGACTATGCCAGCAGACACAGAGTTGGAGGCCGAGGAGGCGAAGACCCGTCACACAACGACAGGTCGTTGTAGTATTACCTTCCCCTGCTGATGGACGGAAGAATAGCAGTAATTCACCGCAAATTCACCCCCAGGGGCGAGGAAGGAGTATCGATGCTAATTGCGCCCTCCGAGCGCAGGATAGAAGATAGCTCCCAACACCGAGTATGCCATCCTGGTGAAGAGAGCGGTAGCACTCGATATTTTTTACTTCGCCATACCTTACAGACGGCAGGGAAGACTGGCAGTGACCGCAGCCTATACCTCCGAGCGCAGGATAGAAGATTTGGCGAGAGCTTTGCAGGGTGGATCTTCAATCAATGTCCTTAGGAACTTAGGTCATTTAGTAGGAACAGCCCAAGTGAAGAAGTTCCTAGAGGATAATCCATCATACCGGCGATTTCAAGAATAGTTAGACTCTTGATCCCGGAAGCCTTTTTGTATTAACATATTATATAATATGAATTTAATTTCTTTTGCACTTTAAATGTTTTGTTAATGTATTTTTGTTCCGCTACTATACCAACAACACATATAATGCAAGAGAACAAATAAAACTAATCGTACAGCCATAACCAACTATGCATGCAGATAGGGAACAACGAACGGTCGAGCAAAATAGGAGGCTCGACGAAGATGAAAGGACACCCGACAGACAACATATCCCAAGGAACCTGTTCGGACAATACGGTCCCCTGACTCCAGAAGAGGAGATGTCACAAATGAGGACGGAGCTGGACTAGATTAAGGCTCTACTAGCAGCACAAGCATCATCCGGGCCACAAACGACACCCCGAAAGTCGGGGAAAGACAAGAAGAGGAGTAAAGAAGGAGGTCCCCCAGCACAGAGACCTCCGACTCAAGCTCGGTCTCGGACTCTGAGTCCGAGAAAGAGGCGGAAGAAGTGCCGGACCGCAGAGACGGCCGACAGAAGGAAGCTAAGGCGCTGGATTACCAGAAGAAGGTAGACTCGGCACTGGGCAATGTATGGAAGGCCCGGAAACTCGAACAATTCTCGGGGGAGAACAGGTCAGGATTAGAAGCAGAGGCATGGCTGGACGAAATGAGTGAGTACGGCAATGCCTATGGCATGAAGGACAAGGACAAAGGCAGGGTAGCAACCGCCAACTTGAAGGGAGCCGCACGAATCTGGTGGAAGGGCTATGCCAAGGCGCATGGCTTGAGCAGAGATCGGTGCAGATTTAAGAAGTTCTCAAAAGCCTTCAAGTGCCACTATGTTCCTCGAGAACACAAGTCAAATATGATGCAGCAGTTCTACAGATTGCAGCAAGGCTACAAGACGGTGCAGAAGTACACCGAAGAGTTTATGAGACTAAGGCTGTATGTGCCGAAGCTGAGCGAGAAACACGCAGTGGAAAGCTACATAGAAGGGCTGAACGAGGAAATCAGGAAACTCGTAAGGGCAATAGACCCCAAAACAGTGTCTGAAGCGGAATCCAAGGCAATTAGTTTGCAAGGATCGGGGCCTCAGAACAGCACACAGAAGCAGCCTTACTACCAGGATAGAGGCAAAGCAACAGGGAGTTACAGCCCTAGGGCAGCCAGCCCAAGTCCAGCAAAGTCCTCATACAATAGCAACCAGGGAAAACAGCAGGAAAGAAAGCAGGTGTCCTTCAAGGACAAACAGGAAGGTTCCAACTACTCGAAAGCAGTACGGTCCTTCTTACAGGCGATGCCCAAGGAGAAAAGGCAGGAATGCATAGAGAAGCAGCTCTGCTTTAGATGTTTCCAGCCGGGCCACCGAACGGCAAACTGCCCATTTGTTATGAGCTCAGCGCTAGCGGAGTTGAGCGGATGGGATACTCCGTCAGATGACGACGGCGAGGCAGCACGCGATTACATTCAGGGTGAGTGCCACATCTTCGCTGCTATAGATACAGAACAGGCAGAGACCCAGTATAAAGTAATCTCCACAGTAGGGAAGGCAAAGGCCAAATCTTTCATAGTCCTGATAGACTCTGGAAGTAGCCACAACTTTGCATCCCCAAGAATGGTTGAAATGTTGAAGTTGAAACCAAGGCCCATAATCTTGGCAAGCGGAGCAGTAAGACATACGGCAGGAAAAATGATCAATTTCGACATTGACTTGCCGGGAATAAACATCCCGATGGGAGCAGAAGTAATGGGCATTGGCAAGTACGACCTATAAGAAGTCGCCAAGTCTATAAAGAGCGAGCAGGTAGCATACATCTTCAAACTCGAGGTTGAGGAACCCGAGTCGGAGGGAAGTAAAGAAGACAAAGTGCTCAGCAAGTTGCCCAAGCAAATCGCCAACTTGATCACGGAGTTCCACGATCTCTTTCCAGATGAGATCGAAAGCGCTTCCTCCTTACACAGGGGAGTAGAGTGTGAGATAGCACTTCGAACCAGGACCAAGCCGACAAGCAAGGCCCCATATAGAATGACCACACAGAACTCACTCTGAGCTAAATAAGCGCTACAAGAATTGCTCGATTTAGGCTTCATCAGGCCTAGCGCCTCACCATTTGGGGCACCCATCCTCTTTGTCGAAGAAGGATGGAAGCTTGAGGATGTGCATAGATTACGTGCATAATTGAACAAGCACACCATCAAGAACAAGTACGCACTCCCCATCGCATTTACTTGATGGATCAGCTCCAAGGGGCAAAGGTCTTCCAAGATCGACCTAAGGTCAGTTATCACCGTGATCAGAATAAAGGAAGAGGACATCCACAAAACGGCTTTTCGTAACCGTGTATGGGGATTACGAATTCACCGTAATGCCATTTGGGCTATCCAACGCCCCGCCACGCTCATGAGACTCATGAACGACATCTTCAGAGAATTCTTGGACACCTTTGTGATAGTATTCTTCGACGATATTCGGTGTACAAACAAATCCATTGAAGAGCATGCACATCACGTAAAGAAAGGTGCTCGAGAAGTTAAGGAGGCATCGGGCTTGTATGCCAAGTTGTCGGCGCCACCGCCAACAGAGAAGGTGGAATACCTCGGTCATGTGATTTCAGCAGAAGAAATCTCGGCTGCACCCCGGCCAAGATTGAAGCGGTAATCCAATGGCCGGCACCAAAGAACGCCCATGAGGTCAAAGTTTCTTTTGGCCTAGCAGATATTACAAAAAAGTTCGTGAAGAACTTCGCAAAGATAGCAGCCCCAATCGGCCGCACTTGACAAAGGCGAGAAAGTGAAAAATTGGGCGCACCATTGGCTCAAGAAAGCCCAAGCAGATTTGAATTGTTGAAGGAAGCTTTGACAACCGCCCCCGCCTTAACCCCGCCGCACTTAAAAAGGACAAGTTAGTGGCTTAATACGAAGCAAGATAGCCACAAAAAGCGCGCTCATGCAAGAGGAGGGGTAATAGCGCATTTACTCAAGAAAGATGAACGACGCCGAACATCGCACGGACGACGACAACCAAGAGTTGCTAGCGCAGTTGTCGTATGCTGAGAATTGGAGGCATTACCTCTTAGGGAAGAAGTTCGAATCGACACCGATCACCGAGCCTCCAAAAGACGTATTCACGCAACCACATGTGGATGGAGTTTCTCGAGGAGTACGACTTTGATATAGTCTACAAGCCCGGGAAACTTAATGTGGTAGCAGATGTGCTTTCAAGGCATCCGCCGACAACCAGTGGTGCACCGCAACGCAATCTCGACGCCTTCAAGTATTTCGAAAAGATAGAAGAAACCTTGCCAACGATGTGGACTTCAAGGAAGTATGGGCAAGCTTGTGCAAGGAAGCAGAACGGATAAGGAGAGGGAAACCTTCAAAAATTTTAAGAAGGAAGGTAACCTCCTATACCATTAAGAACAAGTTGTGCGCGCCGGAATCATCCGGAGTAAGAAAGTTGATCCTCCACGACACCCAATAACAGCCCAATAGCTGGCCACGCAGATTCATGAAGACATACTTTTAAAGTGCGTGAGCAGCTACTATTGGCCAGAATGAAGAAGCGATAGCTCGCCACATCAAGGAGTGTCGCTTATGCCAAAGAACGGCGTAACAACTTCGAATTCCTGGGGCATTGGAACCATTAGCTGCGCCAAACGCTAAGTGGGAAGTCGCCGGCATGGACTTTATAACAGACCGCCAAGGACAAAGAAGAGGTAAGGATGCCTTGATGGTCGTGGTCGAATAAGTTGTCGAAGATGGCCCATTTTGTGCCTTTGCAGACCACCTGACACGCCTATGGACACGCAAAGCTCTTCACCAAAGAGATCTTCGCACTCCATTGCATGGCAAGGGAAATTATCTCCCGACCGAGATCCGGTTCATCGGTGCCTTCTCGCGTGATCTCTTCACAACGATTAGAACGAAGCTATCCATGAGCACGCCTATCATCCACGCATCGGATGGGCAAACGGAGCGTATCAACAGAATATTGGAGGACATGTTCAAACTATGTCCGGAACAAGCAAGGTATGTGGGAGGAATTTATTCACTTGGTGGAGTTTGCATACAATAGCACCAAGCAGAATCATCCCAAATGTCGCCGCTCATGATCAACTACGGCTATCAATGCCTAACTCCGCACACTTGGCACAATCCCGTCAAAAGTGGAAGTTTCGCAAAGAAATGTTGAGCCGACATGCAGCAGCTTGTGGAAGAAGTTCGAGGGTACCTTCTAGCAGCGAAGGAGTCGGCAGAAGAGCATTGCCGACAAACATCGGACGGTCCGGAGAATTCCAAGTTGGAGATAATGTATGGCTCAAGATCAAGGTAAAGCGTGCGAAGTCCGCGATCGAAATTGCAAGAAGCTTGCTCCAAGGTGGGCGGACCCTTCGTAATCAATCAAGAGTGGGTAACCAATCCTACAAGTTAGACTTGCCGGCACACCTAAAGATCCACAAAAGTCTTCCACGTGAGTTTGTTGAAGAAGCACACTCCCAATCCGTGAGGAAGTCCCGACACCCCAACAATGTTGGAAATGACAAGAGCGATAGAAATAGTTCCGTAACTAATACTTGATAAAGCATTCAAGAAAACAAGGAGATCGAGTTTCTTCTAATACTTGGTCAAGTGGAAACACTTGCCGGTGGAAGACGCATGGGTACTTAAAAGAGATCCGAAAAACAAGCACCCACGGTTTATGGAGCAATGGGACGGCAAGGTCATCTCCCAAGAAATCGCCCGCATGTCGATTTGTGTAGATTAATAGCTTGCCTAGTAGTATAATCACGATGCAACCTATGAGGTAAGGGTTGCATGCGCTGTAACCGATGATGAGACCATTGCGTGATCTCTAGGACGTGGTGTAATGTCAATGTAGGCATGACCATGGTGCAGCTTTGCAAAGTCTACTGTCCCCGGAAGTAGACGACCTCGAGGAAGGAGGTCATTGAGGAATGCATTGATAGGAAAAGCACCTCTAGCCCCATATATGCTTTGATAGGAGGAATTCGCCTTCACGCCCCATATAACGGAAGGACCTATCCTCCACGCCGGGCAACTAAAGGTGTAGGCATGAGCGCCATATAGGCATGATAGGCCGGCTCCTCACCCACGATGGAAGAATCATCCTCTTCCTACGCCGGAGATTAGCCATGCATTCATGTAGATAGGTGGGGTGGTCACCATATAACCAAAACTTTATTAATAATAAAATGGTACTAACGTAGTGTTAACCTCAGCAGCCAATAGAAGCGCCGAGGGGCCAGAGGTCGAATTGATGAAGACTTGCAACACAATTTTGTTGTAATGTGTTGCAAGGAATAAAGAGTACCTCAAGAATAATTGTATATATAATAATAAACCTAAACATTAGGAGTTATTGTTGTAATGACGTAAGTGATAACTATTGGATTGACTAATATTATAATAATGTTCTATAAATATTACCTTGAGGTAATCCTATTAAAATGTATAACTATAATAATAAGTATGTCGTCATGCATGAGGTTGATTGCAAAGTTAAGAAGATCCCAAGGTGGAGATTCCACGATGCCGCGATAAAGATCATTTCAAGGTGGGGAGAATGTGACGTTCCAGTACGATATACGGTCCCACGACGTATACCGTAGATCGACCGCCACGCCGCATTATCGCCGCCCAATCGACGGGTACGACGATACCCAAGCAAGGGCTCTGGGGACAATTTTTAGGGGTGCGACACTTAACAATGTAATGCGACTTAAGAACCTTTTAACCCATTAAAGGTAGACCAAGGGTCATGGGAACCCTAACCCTAACCGGGAGCCTATGTAAGGTAACCAAACCCTAACTTTCCCTTTTTCGCCCACGCACCTTCCGAGAGTCCGATTTCAGCTACCGAGGAGTCAATTCCAACTCCCACGATCGCCCGTCGCCCCGTGTCGGTCGATCATCCTTCCGGACCGCATCCCGGGCGTAACGAGACATGGACGCCGGATCGAGAGGAGTGAACCGTGGATCAGGTATTTGGTGGATTGAATAGCCTAAACCTCATTCCAGCCTTCAACCAGTAGGTTTAGCCTATTAAATCACCCCTTAGTAGCCAAGCGATCCCCGAGATTGACTCTAACTAAAGAACCTAACTCTATGAGATAGATTAGTTCTTATTACTTATGTTGATATGATGGACTGATGCATTCTCGTGGACTCATTGTATTGGGAAGGGGGTAGAGACTTAAAGCTTAGTAGATGATGCTCCTAGCTAGTCCCTCTTAGTGCATTACTAGATTTCGCCTGTGGTACAAGAACCACACCGGGTTGTGGGTGAAGGGGCGAGATCGCTTAGAATGAGGTTCGTGTTGCACCCTTGTCCCATCCCTCCGTGTGTAAGGCCTACCGGGATCGAGTGACTAGGTCTAATGGCTTGCCACCGAGTGGGGTGAGGCATGGGCTCGACACCTGGGGTGGAGTTCACCTTCCGGTGGGTTAAGTCGAATCTGGCAAAGGCCCTCTAGTCACCTTGGGTCAAAGATGGAGATCTCTGGTAGGAGTGATCCTACACCGCCCCATCGAATCGGGAGATGCAACCCGTGAATAGCCCCTTTGGCTATGCATCCGGCGGGCTACTGATCAGTCCCAACACTTTTCAACCTACTCTCGCAGTGTGCATGTGAGGGGCGGATGGAGTGGACAACCCAATGCCATGTTCTTATGCCAGCCCAATCCATTGTCATGATTCTGTCTGCAATGAACTCTGGAGGCCCAAGCTTGTCAGTTCATCCCGGTGTCTGAGCCTTGGGTAGGAACCCACTTGTATTGTGCTGATCTTTCCCAATGCCATGTTCTTATGCCAGCCCAATCCATTGTCATGATTCTGTCTGCAATGAACTCTGGAGGCCCAAGCTTGTCAGTTCATCCCGGTGTCTGAGCCTTGGGTAGGAACCCACTTGTATTGTGCTGATCCCACTGTGGATTTTAGACGGTCACAGTGATATGTGGAGGGCCCTATATCAGTATGGAGCTGGTATGGAGGATGAACTCCTGTTTGTATACGGTGCGGGCATCGTATATGAGTAGGGGACGTCACACTTATTCTAGCATGGCATAATATCGTATCCCCAACAGTGATATGTGGAGGGCCCTATATCAGTATGGAGCTGGTATGGGGGATGAACTCCTGTTTGTATACGGTGCGGGCATCGTATATGAGTAGGGGACGTCACACTTATTCTAGCATGGCATAATATCGTATCCCCAAGCAATGGTCGCTTTTTCAAAAGATATGGGACGAAGCCATTTTAGCCCAAGTGAAAACTGGTCATTATCATGCACACATAAATCCCACCTTGGCACCGTGGCCCTGAAGCTTATTTGCTTGCTTCATTGTCCAGAACAAGCTTGTAGCTATTGCACCCACATGTGCAACGGATTGAGACAGTAGATGGGAGCGGCCGCACTCCCGCAAGAAGCTTAGACTATGTGCCTGCTGCCGCCATGTTTATTGAAGATGAAAGGCATACTCTTTCCGAGTTGCCCTGCTTTTGAGATAGTCCTAATCATTTTTTGACCTTAGCATTCCATTCCACGCCCATCCACAACTTCTCGTGCACCATCATCCGGCATGACTTGGCATTATACATACTTGAGGTTATAGATAAATGTTTGCAATTACTGAGCCCTCAGTAGTCATTATCTCCGCTTATCTAGTATCATCATTACTGCAAAGGTTTTTCCCTTGAAAACCTTTCGAGGCAGGGGTTTTTTAATCCTAGTAGTAATGATTGTACTAGATAAATGTTTGCAATTACTGAGCCCTCAGTAGTCATTATCTCCGCTTATCTAGTATCATCATTACTGCAAAGGTTTTTCCCTTGAAAACCTTTCGAGGCAGGGGTTTTTTAATCCTAGTAGTAATGATTGTACTAGCCCGTCCCATGACCTATTGGTCTCCGTGGACGTTAAAAAAACTATTCTATTCTATTCTATTCTATTCCTACAATTTATATCAATATAAGGTACAAGGATCACCTAGCAACTACAACATGCTTCCACCAGCATGTTTCTCCAGTCACTCCCTCCATAAGGAGTGGACATTTTACTCATATGCAATTCAGTATGTTAGCTTGTTTTTCTTACTAATAAATTAATTACATAGCTTAGCATTTTATTTGGCCAACAACACTCCATGCTATTGCCATACTCCAATCTTAACTTCAATCTAATCACCAAAGATACATATCCATTTTCTATCTATCTTCTAAATTACCATCTTGTCTCATTGAGCTAATGGTGCCTTTCATGCACTTGCTAGAACCAGTGTTGATTTTAGTGTCTATTTATCGTAAAATTGCTATATTTTTGGATTTTTGAAAATTTTGCACTATGCTTAGTAGGTTGCCTTTAGTAAAATAGTGAGATTAATTCGCCAAATTTTTTTGGAGAAGCTTTCCCTCTTCTACCCTATTCGCCAACTATATGGACTTAGTGAAGGGGCTTTTTCGCCTCTCTATCAGTAATCTCAATTCTTAAAACTCAAACAGATCGCCTACTTAAAAAACATAGAGTTACCAATTCCACACAGTCCAGGAGTATAGAGGTGAAGGTTTTGATACGGGTTATAAAGCCATAGCATTCGATGTCGTTACCATGTAATACAATCACATTTGAGAAAATAGTACCTTCATATACAAAAGCAAAACAAAATGGGGGCTTACGACATTAGTTAGTGGCTCTTATGTGTGTCATTATTTTGCACTCATGACAACAATACTATGGTAAGATTTTAGACATCGTCACAAGTACTAAACAAATACTTTAGTGATTAATATTTATCGCGACATGCACTACAAAAATTCTTGAAGTGATAAAATTTATCGCCTTCCAAAAAAGTTTCGAATATAAGATTATCGCCAAAATAGTGATACCCATATTACGATATAGTACTACTAAAATCATCAATGGTTAGAACCTCCATGCAGAACCTATAAGCTATATGATCTCCTAGGTTTCAATTGAGTTCTGGCTTCTCCCAAGCAGAGAACAATCTATGTATTACTGTTGCCAGGATCACAATCTACCCTACTATCTACAATTCCAAAGACTATTCTACAATTTCAAAGACTATTCACGGACTTCTTACAATACTTTCTCTTATATTCCCTGCCGCAAAAGACATTCAATCTCACATTATCACGTTCAAGATCACTCAGATTCCTTTAATACTCTTAATTCAAATCATTAAATTCTGATTCTTTTCTTCAACAACAAGAACAATCTAAGCATCCCCTGGTCAATTGCCACGAAGAAGCGAGACTATGTGCCTGCTGCCCCATGTGTTATTGAAGATGAAAGCCATACTCTTCCTCGAAGTTGCCCCGCTTTGACATAGTCCTAATCATTTTTTTTTGACCTTAGCATTCCATTCCACGCCCCACAACTTCTCGTGAGCACCATCCGTGCATGACTTGGCATTATACATACTTGAGGTTCTAGATAAACGTCTGCAATTACTGAGCCCTCAGTAGTCATTATCTCCGCTTGTCTAGTATCATCATTACTACAAAGGTTTTTCCCTTGAAAACCTTTCGAGGCAGGGGTTTTTTAGTCCTAGTAGTAATGATTGTACTAGCCTATTGTCTGCAATTACTGAGCCCTCAGTAGTCATTATCTCCGCTTGTCTAGTATCATCATTACTACAAAGGTTTTTCCCTTGAAAACCTTTCGAGGCAGGGGTTTTTTAGTCCTAGTAGTAATGATTGTACTAGCCTATTGTATGGGTCCCATGACCTATTGGTCTCCGTGGACGTTAAAAAAACTATTCTATTCTATTCTAATGGTGCAGTCAATACTGACATAGCTTCACCCTTTCTGCCATATATCCCTCATATGGATGAATTTCGGCCTTATAAGATCTAATTCGGAAAGCTGATTTGAAAAACTTTTCATTCAAGTAAAAATTATGTGAATTGGATCTCGGGTGGCCGAGATATGATTCTCCAAGATTCAGCCAGCAAAACTGCCCAGAAATTGCTCCTTCTGCCTCCTTCCAGAAACCCTCATATAAACTGATGCCCTTTGCTTTTATCGCATGAATTTTGTATAACATTCTTATACATAGTATGTGTTCCTCATGTAATGACCAATTAAAATATTCTCAATAATCATCAATAGGCAAATATAAATTACATGCCTACTACTGGGCCAAGCTCGTTACATTATCACCATGGGATAGTGGTATTAACAGAGAAAAACACCTAACTTTTTTGTTCTTGTACATTGTATTGTGCTTGGATTTATGTTACAGGTTAATTTCTAATGGAGGCAAGGGACAATAGTGATGCAAGAGTAAATGACTTGTTTTTGCTTCCTCAGGTTATTGCAGAAATGATGGGGAAAAAGCTATTGATGCATATAGGCATGTCTTTTCTGTTGGAGCTTCATATTTAGAATAAAGGTAGCCACTGAGGCATTTGCCTTTCTTTTAGTTGGAGCTTTATATTCATAAAGTGCATTCCATATAGGCAAATGCCATTCAAATGCATATAGAAACAAATTCCATGGACATTATGGTGGAATATGTAGATGCTTGTTTAATGAACCTTTTACAACTGTTTAATGGATTAAAAACATATTCAGGTAATAGAATAGAATAGAATATAATATATCTAGATATTGAAAAATTCAATGTTCTTGTAATGTGTGCTTGAAAAAAGATGCTTGAAGTCTTTATTTTCTTGTTTGCCTTCAAATCTTCCGATAACATAAAACCATTAATCCCCAACAACATTAATTAAATTTCCTCTCGATAATAGAACTCATGTTTTGAGTTTATTTACATTTATAAATTTCTAACATAAATTGCATAATATTCACAACATCTTTCTCAAGGCATCTATAGAGTTGTATATAACATCTCTACACACTTTCAAAGGCCCCAAAGGAGCCAATTTTTTTTAAAATTAACACAAACTATTAAACAAATTTCAAATTAAAATCCCCTTGAAACCCTCTTTGGTTTGGGTGCATATTCATACGGGGTGACATAGGGCAGCTTAGAGCTTTTTTGTACTCCTTAAAATCGTGATAATACATGTATAAAATCAACACCATTAAGTATATTGTCAGAAAGCTTATAGTATTTCACAAACCTCATTATATAGTACATCAAAAATTTGTAAAGCATACTCCACAAACGAGGATAGCTATCTACTTGCAAATACCCCATCCAATAGCTCTTGATGCGCAGAGGGCAAAAGTTATGTGGTTTGATGTATATGAATGCATTGCTGACAAGAACAACCAATCCAAATCAACGAATCCAAAAATGACGACTTTAGAAATACTATTTAGTATGCCTCCAATGAATACAAGACTAAAATCATAGAAAAACCATGTGGAAAAGCATATAAAACTACGGAAATAACCCCCTATTAGTACGCTAGATATTGTATATTTGATATAAAACTACATGAGTGAAGCCAAATTCTTGTGGGAGATGTTACTCCGAGTGCTATTGCCGCCCGACACCCAGGCGGCTAGCTGACGTAAGCAACCAGGGGGTAAAATTCCAATGATGTGATAGAGCTCATTTGATATAAAACTACATGAGTGAAGCCAAATTCTTGTGGGAGATGTTACTCCGAGTGCTATTGCCGCCCGACACCCAGGCGGCTAGCTGACGTAAGCAACAGTTCATGATTGTTTAACTTTGTTGATCTCAATAAAACTAATGTTAAATACAGATGTTACCTCCTCGTAACACATTAGTCCTACAGAAGTTCCTAAGTCACTGGCTGCTGAAGAAGCATCTGGCCCACTAAGAATAAGTTCATGATTGTTTAACTTTGTTGATCTCAATAAAACTAATGTTAAATACAGATGTTACCTCCTCGTAACACATTAGTCCTACAGAAGTTCCTAAGTCACTGGCTGCTGAAGAAGCATCTGGCCCTTGTGTCTCAACCAATTATAGCAGGAATTCTGAACGTGTCCTTCGTCATCATGTCCAGAGTGATGGTTGTGGTTTATCTTCAATTCTTGGTCCCCGCTTCAAATCAATTTAGTAAGTCTATTCAGTTAATCATATGATTTATAGAGATTTCGGGACAAATTCTAAACCTATTTCATGTCATAGGAAAGAAGACTATGATCTTTGCTTGAATTGCTACAATGAAATTTGCAAGGAGGATGAATATGCTCATTATGATCAGCCCTTCAACGTTATTATAGGCATCCTATACACCCTTTTGGTGGCCACCGATCTCTTTGTCGAAGACCAGTATGCACTTACTTCAATTTCCTGTTTGTTTTATTATATAGATTTGCATCTTCTGCATGTCTGTCCTATGGATAGCTTATCTTATTCTTTTGTACCATTGTTGCCGTAACTTAGGCTTCCTAATTTATTCCCATAAATGAGCCGCTAATTATTGCTTATTCACATTAACGCTCTGCGTAACATGGAAGGGGTTGACATACGCTATGCAAAGGCTAGGTTGGGAACAAATTTGGATGATTCGAGTCTAAATTTGGCTTATGAGATGTTACATGACCCTATCACCCTATCTGTAAACTGAGGTATCAGGGTATGGTGGCACCATATTTGAGTCTAGAGAAATAACACATCAAAAGTTTTTCTCCTCGGTGAATGGGGCATATTAAGATTCTGCTTATGAGATGTTACATGACCCTATCACCCTATCTGTAAACTGAGGTATCAGGGTATGGTGGCACCATATTTGAGACTAGAGAAATAACACATCAAAAGTTTTTCTCCTCGGTGAATGGGGCATATTAATATTCTATACAGTAAAGGTGTATGTTCTAACCTCCTGTAACAGTCCAAAGTTGTAACAATTCAAAGTTATTGGACATGTGCCATATGATCAACGAATGACATGATGTATTGGATATGTACCATAAGGTCTTGAACATGATGTAATAAGTTTCCATGAGATATTTGATGATTTTTTTATTTAGTTCAACCAAAAGTCTCTTTTCATTGTGTGCTCATGCAATTTAGATAGAATGCTTACAAAATAGAAGTCAAGCTATGCTGATGGTTTTAATTACAGTCATTCCAGTGTCGGGTAGTGATAAGGATCCTATTCCATTGCAGAAATCGAAATATGTTTTGATGTTGGTCATTGAACTAGGAGAAGTTTATATGACCTAGGTATGAAAAGCATACTCCGAGCTCCACTTATTGTGTTATTGAATCTTGACCCAAATTTTTCCTAGAGCTGAGTACTGCAATGCTAGTCTCATTAGAATTCTTTTCATTATTTCGCTAGATTCATGTGCACATGCTTAACATTTGATGGGTTGGTTGCCCTAGTGAATCAATGAAGAGAAATGTTCACGGCGGCCTTGACCGCCGCGATAAATTTCTTGTAATAATAATGTTTGTATGAAAACACATTTTGTTGGCAAGCTATGCTATGATTTGCCTAGCCATTTTATTATAAAACCATTGAAGATGACCCTCAACTCTTATATGACGCAACCTTTATCACACAATACCTAATGTCAAAGTAAACACCTGAAATTTCTTTAAGGTAAACAGCTTGTAAGTAAACAACAGCAGAGCTTATTGCAGAGCATTCTACAGAACTTCTTGCAGAGCTTCTGGATCTTCTTGCAGAGATACACTCCTAGCAGACCGTCGTCGCCAATATACACGCCTAGCAAAACTTCCTGTTGCAAAGCTTCTTGTTGCCACAAATAATTTTTGAGCAAAGCTTCCTGTTGCCGCATATGCTTTTTAGCAGAGCTTCAATTTGCAAAGCATATTAAGTCGGATTTTTGTGCCGAAACTTGCAAAACTTTTAATTTTTGAGCTGTACTAATGTGTTACAAGGAAGTAACATCTGTATTTAACATTAGTTTTGTTGAGGTCATCGAAGTTAAACAATCATGAACTTATTCTTAGTTCGGAGCACTACGCATGAAAGACTATGTGCACATTCCCTTCAGGGTACCGGAGGGCAACCCTTCGTGTGCAACACCTTGTTGTACTTTTGTGCAGTATTGTAACTTTTAATGCTGCTCAAAGTTTAGTCTTATAATACTAGAATAAGTCAAATTAGCTCCATGCACATTTGATTTTTATCGATTTTTATGAGGATTCCATTGGTTGTTCCTGTTCCATATCATGTGTCTATGGGATGCAATGAAGCTCCTATTGGGAAAAAACGTTAATGCAACGGACACAGCCATTCAATAGAGATCGAGAATAAGGTCAAACGAATAGGCTGTATACGTGAATGGTTTGCCCAAACACGTTATTGAAAGATGACATACTCCTTTCATATTCCATGATAGCGAGTATGTCAAATTTTCAGACTTCGCTTTTCAAATTTCATATATTGCTTAACTGGAATTTGGTACTAGCAATGGCGTTGCATTTGTGTACATGTATTTGTTTCTAGGGTCAGTAAGTTGAAATAAGGAGTCAACTACTCAATCCCCTTGAAGATCAAGTTGGAAGGATATATAATTCCCGTTTTTATATGAAAATGCATCCTTAAATATTGCAGGCATCAATGCATCAAAACAAATCAAGACAGCTTTGCTCTGCAAAAATCTCACTATTTTTACATTACAACAATTGCATAAGGACCTGCACAAAAAGCTTTGTGGCTTCAAATGTTCTCACCTCGCCAAGCTTCCTTCATCCTTGGCTAAACATCTTTGCCTAATATTTAAAGCGTAGTCTTCTTGCACCTTTTGTAGTTCATCCGAAGCTAGCCTCCTCAGATGCCTTCTCGACTATGCCACCGCATCTATAAATATAAGAAATTGAACCGATTTTATGTTCTCGCCTGCTACATGAATCTTGTGAAGCATGAGTTGGTGCTCTTACCTTCAAGCTCCTTTATATCAACATGGATGAAGAACGATTTTGCAAATTCAAAAGCCAATCATCACCGGCACTAATGATGCCGCTTGTCCCTACCGCAAAAAACTAACATGTTATGGAAACCGAAAACAAATGTGGAGAGAGTATATTAACATTTCTGAAAGAAAAGAATGTACATGGCCAAGGTTGTGAACTGTGGTATACCACTTCTCCAACATCAATACCAGCTTCTTCTCTCGCCTCTCGTATGCCCTCTTCTAACTAAGCTTTCACTAGGCTGAAAAGGATGTGCTAGGTTATGAATTCATTACTTTTCACATCTTCAAAGGTGCATCATTGTGCAAATTAATATGGAGTACAAAAAAATAGACAACTTAGTAGAAATGAACACTAAAGGTCATGATTGTTTGATAGCAAACAATTACGATTCAAAACACACATCAAAGATAATGGAAGACATTGGTATTCCCGCATGCACTAACAAGTAAGAAATTACATTACAAAGATCTAAGTGCACTCACATGTAAGAAGTTAAGAGTCTCACCTCTATAAAACCAAAGAGACAAAATTCCGAGACGGGAACAAACCGCGGATCACCGACCCAACAAGGCAAGAGTCTTTTTCTTTGTCTATAACAAGCATAATTACTGCCTGCAGATGAAAGTAGGTTGTTTCAGAGATTGTAGCATTTAAGCTAAAGATTGATAGGCATTATTTCTTTCAAAGCTTATAGGATCAGTACGAGGATAGCACTTATGCTTGCACTTCTCATTTGTATAATTACTGCCTGCAGATGAAAGTAGGTTGTTTCAGAGATTGTAGCATTTAAGCTAAAGATTGATAGGCATTATTTCTTTCAAAGCTTATAGGATCAGTACGAGGATAGCACTTATGCTTGCACTTCTCATTTGTACATTGCCGCCCTTGTCCTGCTTTAGTTTTTGCTAAAAACATTACAGAAAATATGTAAACAATATCTTGTTCCCTTAACAACGTATTTCCCTTATAGCTTCTAGTTATGAAGTTTCAAAAACATATGGCTGCAAAAACTAAGAGGTAAATTCCAGTTTTTAGTTTTTGCTAAAAACATTACAGAAAATATGTAAACAATATCTTGTTCCCTTAACAACGTATTTCCCTTGTATCTGATTCTTTCAAACATGCAAATAAGAAGATTTTGGAGATACAAGATTGGTTACCTGATTAAGTTGTAGCTCTACGTCATGATGTAGTTGCTCGGGTGTTTCCTCCACATTACTGACCCTGGAGCTTAAGAATCGATGATGGATTAGTGGATGGCAACATTAAGCTCCTTTTACAGTAAAAATCGCAACAGTATAGCAATCAGATCCTTGCTCCAATAATATCACTACAAAGAATCGCAACAGTAAGAATCGAAAACCCTGTGGTAAATTTCTGTGGCAAATTTCCTTGTCCTTGTTGTCGTTGATGGTTGTGGCAAACTTTGAAATCGAAGGCTTACTGTTGCACCCAATAGCAACTAATTGCACCGAACAGCACCGAATAGCAAAATCAAAATTACTATAGCAACCACTAAAAAAGATATTTGGTCTGAAACTTCGGCGGCTCTATTTTTTCCCACAAGAAGAGTGCAGGAAGACAGAAAAAAATACGACTAAGATTATGTCTTCTCCAAGATCATTGCTTTGCAGATAATGATCTATGAAGCAAAAGAAAAATCTGAGTCAGATATAAAAACCTGTGTTACAGACAAAAATGGCATGAGAAAATGACCGAGCAAATAGGGGACAGAGCAAATAGAATGCGTTAATTGAGAGGAATCAACCATGTGTATGGCTGTGCCTTTGTCGCCATTGCCATAGCTGGCCTTCGGCGTCTGCCCTGGTCGAATATCTTGGCCGGGACGAAGCTCTATGGAAGCACCTTTGCCTCCGACAGTGGGATTCATGGCATACAGCCGGATTCATGGCCAGTAGCCCGACAACCAATAGTCGACTGCCTTGCTGCTGTCCTACTCCCAAGCTGACTCGACTTACAAAAAAGCCGGACAGCTTTGGCTATGGCAGCCCTTGAAGCGATGCCTATGGCTATGGCTGGGGACCAGAGATGCTTCTAGCTCCAAGAAACGGCAAAGCTTCAATTGGCAAAGCCGGAGTCCTGAAGGGGGTTCCGACCGACAGTTTACTGGCAACAGCCAGTTTGAAGCAGTCACCGGCATATCCTAAGCATATGCTAGCATATACTTGGATATGCCATAAACCCACATAAACAAGGGTTTGCCCCCCTAGAGGCAACCCAAAAATCACCCAAAATAATTTTTGACATAAGAAGCTAGTATTCAACCCCCCGATGATTTACATGTAAAAAATCAAGTTATATTCCTTGTGCAAGATGTATTCTATATTTGCTATTCTTCCTTGAAAGCTTGTGAATTTTAGTTTATCATACTATTATATCATTTATGATCTGTGCAGCCAATGTAACGTGTTTGTGGTCATTAGATCCGTGAGTAGAATAGAAAATAGATATTTGTTAGCCAAATGATACTAATGAGAAGCAATCGAATATCATCACTCAACAGAAGCGCAGCTGGTGTAGTGGTATCATAGTACCCTCCCACGGTACTGACCGGGGTTCGATTCCCCGGCTGCGCATTTCTTTGTTCTCTTTTATCTTTTCTGCGTGAATACAGTGGTAAGTTTGTTCTTTTCTGTGTAATTTTTGTCATCTTCTGCATTAATACAGTGGTAATTTCTTATTGCATTCTCCCTGGTACATGTTTAAAGGAAGACTATAAGCCTCCCAAGTCAGAAGCTCCAACAGTCTTTGTGCCATTCTCCATACCATTTAGCGTGTTGTTTCAAACAATGTTTTTCTCTTCTAGATGGGCTTTCCCGTCAAGAAATGTTTGTTGCTTTATCTTTTACTTCATCATTTATTGCCATCTGCTTTGATAAATACTCTCCCTTTGTTTTCTTTCCCAAATAGCCTTAGCTGAGCCTTAAACGCAAAGCTGGGTTTATTCTTGGGGCTTCTTATGAAGAAGGTGAAGGATGAAGAACAGAAAAAGCGTCAAGAATAGTTCAACACTTAACAATATGACAGCTTCAACACGGTATTGCCTTCTATAGCAGATAATATCAGAGCATCCAACACTTTAAGACCCTTGTGCATCTGGAATATGGCCTTTGCATCATCGCCATATCTAATGTATACCATGTCCTAGGTATACACGGGAAGCATATTGGGATTACAAGTATATAATGAGCAGGGAGGCATAAAATGTGCAGAGAGTGGATGCCAAATCATTCTACATTTTTACCTTTATCTACACATAGTCAAGAGGAACCAATCATAATATGATTTTGTTTAAGTATTCTGTCTGATATCCAGCAAGCTCTGAGCAGGGAGGCATAAAATGTGCAGAGAGTGGATGCCAAATCATTCTACATTTTTACCTCTGTTCTAGAGTCACTTAGTTTTGCAGGCATCCTCAGAAATGGAACAAGATGAGGCAGTTCTCTATCCTGGTGATTACTTTCAAACACGAATAGACTTACAGTAGTGGATTTTCAGGATTGAGCATGAAGGTAAACTGCATTGATATGTGCTGACTTCAAGTAATCTACATTTGATAGTGTGATACAGTTAATTGATAGACTAAAATGAATACAAACTTTCTAGTTTTCTACGGATCGCACACATCCATCTGCATATAGACTAAAATGAATACAAACTTTCTAGTTTTCTACGGATAGCACACATCCATCTGCATACAGACGCATCAGTATCAAGACAGGGACAAAGTTTATATTAAGGAAGAAAGGCATGTTCTGGCAAATGAAAACGATTTTGTGCCAGAGCCCCTGCCAGGTATATCATCAAAGCATGTACCTACAGTTTTGACCTATCTTATTCCTCCAAATTCTGCAATTCTGCTAGTTGTGGTGAAAACAGATTTTCAGTTAGCATGCAAATGCTCAAGAACTAGAGGCTTATTAGATGGAAAATTGATCCATGCCAAAATTTTGCTGGACACGTTGCATGAGGGTTCTGTCATGCAGCAATGTGATAGTGATGAAATCAATAAGCATATTCCTGTTCCAGCCACCATTTACCATTTCTTCTACCGAACTAACCTCCTTTCCATGCTACCCTACTGCTAGTTCTAGTTCTGTGTTCTGATAAAGGAACTTTAAATGCAGTGTGATGAGTTTAAGCATTTGTGACCAGCCAGCTGCATTAGGCGATTTCTTAAGGAGATTTCAACCTCTATAGATCTAGAGTGACGGATTGAACAGGTCAAAGTTTTGAAAATGCTCTGTGGTGTAGCCAATGCAGTGTGATGAGTTTAAGCATTTGTGCAAAACATTTAGCATAAACATCTCTGCAAAATATTTCAGCATTAGAATGAAAGCCACCAATCCACGTAATTTTTCCCTGATTATTGAATAAAGACTGTGCCGGAGACTCAACTTTCCGGTTGAAGAAGGTTGAGCTTGTGTTCCATCATATTAAAGTTTGACGCTTCTTTTGTAGTATGAACGGCATACTTAAGGTTTAGCTCTTCTTTTGTTGTATGAACAGTAAATAACATATACGCATCAGATGCCTTTGATGCATAGCCATCAGAATGAAGTTTTGGAAATGCCATGTAGTATGTAGATAACATATAAGCACAGATGCCTTTGATGCTTAGCCATCAGAATGAAGTTTTGGAAATGCCCTATAGTTATGTAGAATAGCATGGTATCAGCCATTCTTGCTGCCCCCATTGACCTGCACAATTCGGGGTGCTCTCGGATTTTGCAGGTCATGCTAAGACGCTTCTGGATTCATGACGCTCCAGGATTCTGCAGGTCATGGGGGCAGCAAGAATGGTGGATCCCATGCCATTCGACTACGTCAAGGTAAGAGATTACCTGGACATAGTCGAATGCAGAAGACAGACCCACTTACCTTGAGTCGAATGCGATTTGCCATTTTGCATAAAAATGGATGAAGAAATCTGCTGAAAGGCAGACCCACTTACCTTGAGTCTAGCCAATGCACTTATTGGATTTGTTTTTTCACCCATTGCTAATATCCGGACCACAGAGTTATGCTAATTCGTCCATATGTCCATAGACCACCGTTACTTTCAAAAGTCCAACTTCGTATTTCCTTGAAAGTTACTAAAGGTCCCAAAGTGTAGCTTCCTATTATGAGGAAAATTGGATATGTTTGCTCATAGAAGAGGGTGATTTTGATAAAGAATTCCTTAGCTCAGTTTCTTAGTAAGTCTTGTGTTAAGAATTCTTTTAATTAGCATCATCAAAACTATGACAGCCATCTTGAGAAATAATGTCTAATGGGCCTCTAAAAGTAAAAAAGTTTTGACCCCCTTTTTCATTTGTTCAAGTTTGGCCCTGCATCAGTTGTGTTTTCCTTTTCAAACAAATAAGTATGCAAATGAGGGCTTCAACTCAAAGAAATCTGAAAGAAGGTTAGTCTGACATTTTTGTTCTACACTATGAGTGTAGCAACTAGTTATCAAAATTATAGTAACAGCTTATGACAAGAGTAAAACAGGAGGAGTAGAATTGATTGGAATAGACATTTCTACTCCAAAACTCTTAAATATAGTATTGGGAGGATGGATCCGTAGCTGATTCCAATCTAAACGGGATGGAGGGCCTATATTTAGTGCATATTGATGGTTTAAGCTTATCTTTATTAAAAAATAATGCGTAGGAGATGTGAAGCAAACATGTCATGCCATCATCAATTTTGATACTTGAATTTCTGAAAGTTATGCAAAAGGATGGAGGGCCTATATTTAGTGCATATTGATGGTTTAAGCTTATCTTTATTAAAATGTTAACTTGTTGTGGCTAAATCTATAGAATAATAAAAAAGTTTTAAGTAACTTGAAATAGCAGGAACTTGAAAATTCTGGAATTTAGCAGTGAAGATATATATAGATCCAATGAAGCCAGTCCAGAAGTGAATCCGAACACCTTAGCAGCTGGTCCTCTGTGTGAAGATAGAATATGTGATGTATTGAACCTGGCAAAAAAACTTGAAGTCGGGTTATAGGAAGTCAAGAAGTGAAAGTGGTCTCAAATGAAAGGCCGGTAAATGGGGATTTGATTGTTCCCCAACAACCCGGCTCAATGAGTCTAACAGAGTTGCAGTGGCCATAAGATGGATCGGTCCCAAAGCAATCCACGCCCCTATGATAATAATAGCTCTCTCTGTAGAGTTCAAACCGAGCATCTGTCATTTCTCCATATCATATCTATAAATGAACCACCATATTGTTTGTCATTAGGTGAGTGCCTTTCTGCAATTCTTGTGCCCAAAGAACTTCCCTTTGTGGAACCTCACTTAATCGGCCCATTAGATGCCCTTTGACTCGTCCCCAAAATCGTAAACCGGCTATCATGATTGAATTGAAATGTATCATTCCTATTTCTTTCTAGTCTTGCCATTATGTTCTCTTGAAGACCGTCATATTGGAGATCAAGCTTGAACTTGCAATTCCAAAGGTAATCTAGCAACAAAGCAAAGATCTCGAATTAGTAACATGATCATGACAATGAAGTTTAAAGCTATTAAAGGCACCAAAAAAGTTTCCCAACGATTCCATTTGTTATTATATTTTTCAAAGATATTTATTTTTTTGAGCAAAGTGGCCATCATTTCAATGTCAAAAATGATTTGAAGTTTTATCCAAACAATAGAAATTGATGACCACCATAAAGACACCTATTTACGTGTTTCCCGGATATTCCAAAGAATGATGTAACAGTTGAATTCTTAAGCAAATCATTATTAGAGAGAAATTCAATAATATTTCTAGGCCTAGGAATATCAAAGATATTAAAACTCCAAACCCATAAGGTGTCTAAATTTTGACATGTAAAAATATGTTTGGGCATTTTCAATTGAATTACGACCAATGGGACATAACCGAGAAATAACATGATCCGGTCTCAATAAATTCGTGAATAAGCTCCAAACAAGGAATACTTTTGTTAGCTAACAACCAAGCAAAATAGGTAATCTTAGGGTCGGGCAATAATTTCTCCAAATACTCTTGAAGAGCACGATTCGGATTCGGGTTTATATTCCAAGCCTTGGCAGCTTTAGACTTAGGAGAATCTTGAGTTAAGTAGGCATAAATGCTGGAGACTTTGTAGATCTTCTTTCCTCCACAAGACCAATGATTATTGCACTCTGAATTGGGATCAACTTTAATATTTCTCAAAGATCTCATAATATGATCATAGAGAATTCAGTCAGAGGAAGTACCACCAATTATAACTTTCAATCTATCCAAGAGATCCATTTATCACCCTGCCAAATATTACCCAAGCAAGAAATACCTTTGCTCAACCATTTTCTGTAAATTCTAGGATGCTTCAAAGCTAAAAGTCTATGATCTCGAGTAGCCAAGTTTGGATTCCAGAAAATGCTAGAGTTATTTATCACCCTGCCAAATATTACCCAAGCAAGAAATACCTTTGCTCAACCATTTTCTGTAAATTCTAGGATGCTTCAAAGCTAAAAGTCTATGATCTCGAGTAGCCAAGTTTGGATTCCAGAAAATGCTAGAGTTGTGGCAGGACTCAATAATTGGATCATGTTGATAACATTTGGAAACCTTATTCCATGAGATGATTAAATTCCTCATAAGAGGGGAAGTGTTTGAGCCAGGCCTGATCTCAGAGAAAGCAGAATGAGGAAATTGATGATTGACAGAGGGGTGCCCTTCCAAAATACTATTTTGAAGCCAGTATTTGATGAACAGAGATTTTTTCCCCAAATGTAGTTCCTAACTATCTTCTCAATCTGCTGATAAATAGATTTAGGAGCTAGAAGAGCTGAAGAGAAGAAAATATGAGAACTTGAGAGAACAGAGAGTAACATAATTCCAATTTACCATGTGATTTTTTCCCCAAATGTAGTTCCTAACTATCTTCTCAATCTGCTGATAAATAGATTTAGGAGCTAGAAGAGCTGAAGAGAAGAAAATATGAGAACTTGAGAGAAGTAGATGAATGGTTAAAACCAAAGCAATTGATACCTAAGATATCAGATCGAGTAGACTCCCCAAGAATGATACACTTTTGCTGATTCAAATAGATTTTTGACAGATGTATCTAAGGAAAGGGGCATACCCAGCAAAGTAGATGAATGGTTAAAACCAAAGCAATTGATACCTAAGATATCAGATCGAGTAGACTCCCCAAGAATGATACACTTTTGCTGATTCAAGAAAATACCAGAGGCAACACTAAACCCTTTGATGGTGTTGAGAAAGAATCTTGTTAGCATTTCAGCAACAATAATGAATAATAATAATAATAATAATAATTGTATTGATCTTGCCCTTTGGACCTTGAAGGTCACGAGGCAGCAATTTACAGTGTCTGATCATAGACTTAACATGTATAATAACTCTTGTTAGCATTTCAGCAACAATAATGAATAATAATAATAATAATAATAATTGTATTGATCTTGCCCTTTGGACCTTGAAGGTCACGAGGCAGCAATTTACAGTGTCTGATCATAGACTTAACAGAAAAGAACGATGCCCTCCATGACTCCCAATGTGCAAAAAGAGCAGAGTCTCGCTCTCTCTGATCCCGCCCATCTACACTTTTCGCACATGAGACGATGCGAGCTTGTCCCAGATCCGCCACCACATGCTTCATATGTCTCGAGATGTTTGACAACAGTAATCGTGTTCCGTGGTACATCACCAATTGATTTATGTCTTCAATATACTTCTCGCATTCTACTCCCTTTGAGTGCCATAACCGTTGATTGCCAATTCTTGGACCAAATCTCGACACCTATCTCGCAATCCGCCAGCTTTTCTTGAGTTACCCCCCAACTAGCAGCCCATTTCAATAATTTTTCCTTCCATTCTGAGTTGAACTCGTACGCTATTCTTGATGGCCTACATTCGGGCTGCAGCCTAACCCGGTTTACATAATTGATAGTCCGGCATAATGCTTCACCTCTAAGGGAAGCATAGCTGTCTCCGCAAGCATAATGGCATAAGGCGTTTGGCTTTTTACCCCTAATTCATCCGTCAAGAATAGTTTAAGGACTGATTCAACCCGCTTCCATTGCCTACTTGACAAGCAGGGCCCCCAGATCGGGCATCCATATAATATAACTGTTTGTACTGGCATAAGGCGTTTGGCTTTTTACCCCTAATTCATCCGTCAAGAATAGTTTAAGGACTGATTCAACCCGCTTCCATTGCCTACTTGACAAGCAGGGCCCCCAGATCGGGCATCCATATAATATAACTGTTTGTACTAGTACCTTAAATAATGTCTTCTTCAAGGACCAGCTTGTGAGATCCGCACTCCAGCACTTAGTTAACATGGAATATAAGGCCTTCTTCCCACCTGCTATGCGTTTGTCCAAGCATACTGCCCACGATTAACTTCTCATTGCAAAATAGCTGAAGATTATCAAGCAGCCCCTGCAAACCTTGCTTTGTAGAGGAGATCAAAACGACATCATCAGCATAAAGCAACAGCTGGATTAAGTAGCCTCCTAACTAAATTAACTGTCATTAACTTCTCATTGCAAAATAGCTGAAGATTATCAAGCAGCCCCTGCAAACCTTGCTTTGTAGAGGAGATCAAAACGACATCATCAGCATAAAGCAACAGCTGGATTAAGTAGCCTCCTTTGTCAATTTCACAATGACTTCGATATAATTCGACATCAAAGAGACCCTTAAACCAAAAAGGGACCCCAATGCTCCATCCTTTCTCCTAAATTCCTTCGAGGTACCGTGTCGAAGGCTTTTCGAGAAATCTATGAAGGCCATGTAATGGGCACTCCCTGGTTTCTTTGCATTTTCACGAGAATTCTAAGCACTAACGCATGGTCAAGAGTGCGCTGGTCCTTCCTAACCCCTCGCTTGGAACACACTCCTTTACCGCTTGCTTCAGCCCAATGACTTATCTTTTGTTCCAAAAGAGTGGCCAAAATCTTTGTGAACGTATTCCCTATTAGAATCGCTTACGTAATTTGAGATCTCATGCACGTCCCCACTCTTGAATATCGGATGTACCCTCGCTTTTCTCCCACCGCTTGGGAAGACCTTGCATCAATGCAAAGATTCAAAAAATATGTTAGCATGCCCAAAGCTCGCTCGCCACTCCATTTAAAACAATTCAACTCCGAACCCTTGCAAGTCTCCTCGCTTTGCCATTTGACATTTTCGCAGCCAAGATATTCCACATCCTTTATCAAAAAAGCTCCTCATCCAGCTGCAATCTATCCATTTGGTCAGTGAGGCAAATCATATAAACTTCTAACATAACTCCCCGCCCAGCTTCATCGAGATGAGCAGGTGTGCCCCCGGCCGGAGCATCCTCCGTAAAGCTTTGGGATCATCAAGGAGCTTCACCGCGACCCACCGTTGCACGCACGCATATAGCTATGTTTCTTTTGCCTAAGCAATTGTTTATACCATTTTGGTTTGTACTTTGTCCCTTTCGATTTGTCTTCTTGCTTGCACGCACTCTCTCGTCAAACCAGCATTTGTTCCTATGTATGTGCCGTTTAGATGTGCCAAAAATATCTCGCCGCAACCCCCCGACTATTTTAGAAAAGGCTTTTATGTCTTCCTCCAAACGACGGCCCAAAACAAAACCGTGGAGTGCCTCATCAAGTTGTATGCGCTATATATGGATTGCTTTTCATAAGATAATTTTATCTTGATGGCCTTGATATTTCCTCCCGCGTTGGTGTACCACCAACTAAGTCAAAATACAATGGCACATGGTCGGACTCCATCAGCTTTTTGTCCTATCTTGAAGCCTTTGATCATATCTCAGATCTTTAGATAACAGATAATCAACCACACTTGCTCCATTAAAAGTTATGCAAGTAAAATTTTCTCGAGCCCGGATAACAATGTATGCCATTAAGAACCTTTAAATCACATGCCGTGCCAAACTCCATGAATAATTTGCCCATCGAGTTTGTATCATGATCAGCAGATTTCCTTATAAACAATTCTTCCTCCAGCTTCGTTTAAATGCACACTAAAAGGCTGCTCATAAGCAATCGTTTGTTGGGCGTCCGGTCCGCATTAAAATCACCAACTACAACTACTTCGCCAACTCTTGAATGCCTTCACTTCTTTTGCCAAATCGTGGAAAGGATTGCTCCTATCAAAATCCGGGCTGTCATATATTTTCATGTGTAAAGGGGTGTAATAACAAACGGCCGCCAGAAATTTCCTATCATTCAAAGCGATCTCAATCCATACATGTCGATTCCTAGCATGTTGTTGCTTCCGCTTTTACCATGTGAGAGATATTATCTCTAGCATAGACTACCATGCCTCCGTGCCCTCTACACCAGCTTTTCATTTTCTTGTTCCATACGCTTGCAACTATTCCAAAACCATCAAGCTCGGGTAGACCTTTTGTTTGGTGTTGCCATGTTTCGACCAAAACGGATCAAATCCATATCTTTCCATATTTCATGAACTGCTGCCATCTTCTCCTTCTCGATATACCATGAGCATTCCACGCTAGAACCCTCAAGGTCCCCCCTCTATGCCTTCTTCCTATCTCAGAATAACCGCCTTCCCGGATCTATCGAGGTAAGCTACTACACCTCTCTCTCTTGCTTCTCGGACTTTAGCCCATTCCTTCTTCTTATTTTCATTTTGTGCCTGTGGTCAAATGCTGGTCCAGCCATAATTTATGGCCTTTCAACGGCTCAGGGCCATGACTCGGTTCTGTCCTCTACCCTATCAAACTTGATGAGAATTGGTCTGTGGAAATTGCCCGCTTCCCAAGTCTCTTACAAAATACTTTAAACCTGGTTCGTGTAAGTGCATGGTGTCTTTTTGAAGAAGGCACCAACCGCTTCAGGACATTCTCATTATCCGATTCCGCAGCCCACTCAACTTCAAATTCTTTTGCCCTAAGTCGTTGTTCAATCTGCTCGGCCGGCCCTCTCTAAATTGTCTCTTGTTGTATCAGCCACAACATCTCGCTAATTCTTTCTTGATCTCTTCCATATGAAACTCTTTGGGTTTCCCCACCAAATTAACCAATTCTTGGTTTTGGGCCCTAAGGTCTCGTGATTCTCGCCTTCGGTCTCCGAAGTTCCGGGTAACCAAAATCGAATCGGTCTGTTGTAACGAATTCATTTGCTCCTTCAAATCTCTGTAGAAGTGCCAAAGATTTGCCCCGAGTCCCCATCAAACTCCGTAATCCCCTTCCCGGGAGAGCCCATGGGCTTCCTCCCTGATCGGGTCATACAGGAGGCCCGAGGTTCGTTCGTCTGCTAGGGTATGGCGATGACGCCGCTTTACTTACGTCAAAGGAAACTAACAAAGGACCAAGAGCAATAACCAACCCGGAGTCATTATGGGCTTCCTCCCTGATCGGGTCATACAGGAGGCCCGAGGTTCGTTCGTCTGCTAGGGTATGGCGATGACGCCGCTTTACTTACGTCAAAGGAAACTAACAAAGGACCAAGAGCAATAACCAACCCGGAGTCATTTTGAGAAAATCACCTCTTGAATCCATAGCAGAAGCGCCTGGAGGAGGAATAGATATGGAGCTAATGGACAACCCTGCCTAACACCTTTGTTCAGAGTAAAGAAAGAGCTTGGGGAACCATTGATTAAAATTGAGGATTGAGATCTTGAGTTGAGCCCCATGATGAGATCAATTAACTTAGAAGGAATACCAATCTTTTGAAGAGCAAGAACAAGAAAGTCCCATCTAACAGTATCAAAGGCTTTAGAGAAGTCAAGTTTCAGAAGAACACAATTTTGATTTGAAATTTTAGCCCAGTGCATCCCCTCCATAGCTGCTATGTAATTATCAAGGATATATCTATTAGATAGGAAAGCTGATTGGTGCAAGCTAATATTTTTCTGAAGGTAAGCTTTGATTCTATTAGCTATGATTTTTGCACAAAGCTTGTAAGTGGCATTGGTCAAAGATATAGGCCTCCAGTCAAAAATTCTCGGGGAAGGCCATCCGGCCTGGGCTTTTCCTTTAGCCAGGCTATTCGTGAGTTTGCTTGATTTCATCTTCGAGAGGGCAATCTAGAAATCTGATCACCTAATGGATCAACTATATTATTTGGCAGAGAGTTTAAAATATCTAGGAACCCTTTAGCCTCAACATTATCCCAGCTAACATTTTGCTGACTGGAGATGATTTCATCTTCAGAGGGCAATCTAGAAATCTGATCACCTAATGGATCAACTATATTATTTGGCAGAGAGTTTAAAATATCTAGGAACCCTTTAGCCTCAAAATTATCCCAGCTAACATTTTGCTGACTGGAGAAAATAGTGGAGTACTTAGAAAATAAATAATCAGTGATACCTTTTGGATCCTTAAGAATAGTGCCACTATCATCTTTGATGAAGGAGATCTGTTTTTTGAGCAGCCTATTTTTAGCAATTCTGAAAAAGAATTTTGAATTGCAATTATCCATGTGATTATGGAATTTGATTTTACTTTTCATGGCTGCCCCTTTGGCTTCATATTCCTCAATACTCTTAATGTTATGCTCAAGGTCATCTTCTATTAAATGCAAAGAGGAATTAAGGGGATCATTCTGAAGTTTAGATCTGACATCCTTCATAGCAATAAGAAGCTTGTTTTTAGTGTCACTTTTTTGAGCATGCAAAGCTTTAGACCAATTTTTTATCCAAGATTTAGCTTCCTTTATATTAGTATAGAAAGCTTTCATAGAATGGTACTGTGGTTGGTGATCCGAGATAGAGGTGCTCTCATCACTTGAAACAATACAATTGTCCTGTCAAGTTGGAACAATTAAGCTTAAATGGAATATTACCTTGCTTCTTAATGCTTAAAGAGTGCTTGGTTTGGAGAAACTGTGGTTGGTGATCCGAGATAGAGGTGTATAGTGAATAGGTGAGAATCAAGCAAATTATCCCAATTTTCTTTTCTCTTTGATTGACATACTCGCATTGTTATTTGATTTGAGGTCAATGGATGGGGTATTATTGTAGTCACCAAAGAAAGAATCCAAGTTACTGAGTTATGATTTTGAAGCCTACTATTAATTTGTGGCCAAATTGTCTCCCTTTCTCTCGAAATAGTTGGGGCATAGATGTTCACAACACCAAACAAAGAATCGAATAGTTAAAGATCATTTGTCGCCATCTTTTGCAAGGGCAAGTATAAAGAATAGAGTGTTTGAGATTACTCCGGATCATGCAAAGCCCCCTAAGTATTGGAGGCTTCAATCCAAATGGAAGACCTGACCTGGTCCAATCCAAATGCCAAGTTTGAGCACTCGGTTAGGAAGTCTCGGTTCAGAATGTAATTATATCTCGCTTTGTATTCCCTAACTGAAAATAGCCCTCCTTCTTTTTGGGGCCCTTTATTCCTCTCAAGTTCCGTGAAAGGATCTTCATTGGAAGAGAAATGAGCAAGATTGATGGAGAGACAGATCGATTGTAAGCTCTCCTCGACTTTGTTTCGTATTGCTAGCAGGGGTTCCCGAATATTAAGAATTCTGCTGAATGTTTAATCCTAGCTTTAGCTTTAGCTTTCCCTTTTTGGACTTTGAACTAGCGAGATAATACACCTTTTGGATGTAACATTAGAAAGGAGTCATCATCCCGTGAATCATGGTTAACAATATTTAAAGTATTATTGTTAGAGTCCCCCATTTTCTTTATCGAAACCTCGAAGGTCGAGTAAACCCGGTTTGACATGTGAGAGCAACTCCAAATTTTGAACCACAAATAGGGACTTGATTTGGTCTTGTACCATTATTAATATCATCGAAACAAATAAACTATTATGAGGAGGGTTTAGATCTTGCCCGGGAATTGCCAAATCCTCCTTTAAGTTGACTCAATGCAATAGACTCCTCAGTTGTGAAATGCTTTCCTCCGGCGCTTTGATCTCATCATTATTTTGCTCTATTCTAATTTCAACACCTTTTTCCATTTCTACATCATCACACCCATTGCCAAAAATTAATTTGTCACTGTCACCTTGAGCTGAGATCTTGCTTAGAGAATCATTTCCATCACTGTCCACATGCAACTTTTTGCTCTATTCTAATTTCAACACCTTTTTCCATTTCTACATCATCACACCCATTGCCAAAAATTAATTTGTCACTGTCACCTTGAGCTGAGATCTTGCTTAGAGAATCATTTCCATCACTGTCCACATGCAACTCTGCAAGCTGATGAGCTATGTGACTGGAGATAGAATCAGAAAAAAGGGTTTCAGGTTGTGCAAGGGTATCAAAGTGATCATTGGTTTCAGATAGGTCAATTAGGGGTTGAGTGGAGGGAGGAACATAAGGCATAGAAATAGTGTGAGCAGGCAAAGTGGAATCCAGCAGATCCCCTGAGATAATGGTATCAATAGTGTCTGCAACAGAGTCAATATTCAGCTGAGCTAAAATTCCAAAACTATTTGAACAAAGAACTTTGTTTTGAGATCCTGCTTTTTCCAAAGTTTCAATGTCAGAGGTATTGTTTTCCATAATTAATAACTCTTCTTTATCTCTCGAGTTCACTTTATTTTCAAATGTGAACTTTGACTTGCTGTCAAGAGTTGAGTGACGAGATTCTGTGGGATTATCCTTGATTTTAATCCCTATATTTCTTTCTTTTGAAGCCATTTTAGAATCTTGTAAAATACCTTTCAAAGTTTGATGCAAATCAATTTGCTGATGTTGTTGTAGAGGACCTTTTCCCTTGAGTATTGTTTTAACCTTTCCATTATTGGTCAATTCTGCTCCTTGAGTTGAAGTTCCAGAAGATAAGCCATTGATGATGACAGAGTTGGAGATGACACCCTTGGAATTGAGAAGGACACCCTTATTGAGAACTTTGATTGTTGAGGGTGCAAGCTTAAAAGATGTAGATTGGCTGTGTGTGAAAATGTTATCCCTGTTTTTTTCTTCCAACATCAATTTCTGCTTGAATTCTTTTTTCTTAAGAATTCTTTTTCTGCTACCATTGGCTCTGGAATATGGTATCCATTCTTGAAGATTGTAATTGTTGTTGTAGTCAATCTTCTTTGTCTGTTCATACTGGCTTTGTTTATTGAGATACTGAGAATTAGGCAGATTTTTTTGAGTTTCAGAATTCTGCCTTTGCTTTGAAAGATGAGCTGAAGAATCAACTACACCTTGCAATTTTCCTTGAACCAATTCTCCTTGATCAAAGGGATGGAAGTAGGAATTGGTTTAGAGTTGTCAAGCTGAATATAGCATTTAGGAGGCTTGTATGGGCAAAATTCAGCAGAGATGAAGGATCCAAAGGAATTAAAGATTTTGGTGAAGCATTTTTCATTCCAATAAATGGGTGACAAGTCATTCATAGTCACAGAAGCTATAAAGAATTTTCCATAATCTTTGGTGGGAAGAGTAGGGCTCCATTTTATAAAAGAGATTTGTGATCCCATAATAGCTGAATATTTAACCCAACTTTATCAACAGAGATCACAAATAAAGAAGAGGATAAAGACTCAATTTTAGAGGCAATTGAGGAGCTACTTAAGTGAATACCTTTGAACAACCAAGGTTGGGTCCGACTGACATCGCAAATTGTAAAATTCTTGTGTGAGATCCCGGTTTGAGTAAACTTGTTGAGCAGGTCTCGATCTCCATATGGAATGGGCACACCATTGACATCAATGATAGGAGTGAAGCCATCAAATGCGTGGGTCTTTGGACAAGTTATCCCATTGCGGAACGCCTCGCTAATGTGATGCATTTCTTTGGAAGAAAAATCTAAATCAGCAAAATTTCCAAATTTAATCACATTTGAAGGATTAGAATGGTAGGAGCTTAACTGGTTTAGCGTGATCGCTTCTCCTCGGAGGGGGGAGGAGCATGAACTTGTGCAAAAGAATGAGAGAGTTGGCATTTAGGTTTTTTCGCAATATTTGAATTTTTAAGGTTTTCAAGAAAAATAGCCATAGGAAAAACAGAGTTCTAGGAAGAAAAGAACAAGGATCGAGGGGAGAGAAGATTAAACCGGGTTGCCAAAGGATGGAAGAATAATTGAGGTGGATCGAATGAAGGAATTTTTAAGGTTTTCAAGAAAAATAGCCATAGGAAAAACAGAGTTCTAGGAAGAAAAGAACAAGGATCGAGGGGAGAGAAGATTAAACCGGGTTGCCAAAGGATGGAAGAATAATTGAGGTGGATCGAATGAAGGAAAGATAGGAAAAACAAATTAAAGCCAGAAGAAACAAAACCAAAGCAAATGCACTCAAGATCATTCTGAGATCATTCAGAGAACACCTTAACTGTGATCTTTTTGTCTGCCCAAGCACAAAAGACTTGAAAGATTGCTGTAGGAGAGACGCTATTTTTACCAGTAAATTCTAGAACCCAAGAATCAATGATTTCACATTCAAATTCCTCAGAGCCTGGAGTGAAAGTGTATTCTGATTCAAAAAGATGATCCGGGAAGACTTGTCGGAAGATCAGGTAGTTCCAAAGATCAGAAAATGGGCCTCGAAGAAAACCACATGTAATTCTCAATTCCTGTTTCAGAATTACAAAAAATTTCCCTTCCATGTATAGCTTAGACCAAAAGGAATCTGAATTTTGCTTGGCCTCTACAAAGCCAGCGAAGGAGAAGGCCACAAATCCGATTCAATTGCTCAGTTCCTGGTGAAAAACATCAAGATTTGGTTTGAATCAGAAGAGACAAATAATTCAAGAAAATTGGCGCTCCTCATGCTGACGTGTCGAAATCAACTGAAACCCAAACTTATATTTAGTTGTAGGTCCTTCTATGATGAACAAGAATAACACTTAAAGCATAGATTTCTTACATTGATTGTTTGGTAGTGAAAGGCCACAATCAGAAGTATAGCTTCGACTTCATAAGTTCTTTTCACTAGTTGCAGCTCTGAGGGGACAGTTATAGCATTGACTGCAACTAAAGTCGCCCAATCCTCAACTTTGATCAGTGTCTTACTGATCAACTTTTTTCTATAATAATAAAAAATTTGATTAGTCTGTTTCACGAGGTTATAATGAGAAACATGGTATTAAAAATGTGGTATTAAGAAATGGGACATGAAGAATCAGGGTGTTTAGAGACGGCATATGAGCATCAGGGATAACAGGGTATGAATTTACAATCTTTAAATGGGGGATTGTATCAAGAAATGGGGTGTGAAGAATCAGGGTATTTAGAAATGGGTATTTTACAATTCTTGAATGGGGGGTTGTGACATATAACATGGTAGTATCTTATAAATGATGGCCAAATACCCTGATTCTAAAAAATCGTTTTATCCCTTCTTGTTCTACAGAGGGATTTTTATAGGCATTTTTGGGGGATATTTTCTGGGGTATTGGAGCACCTTTTTCGTTGTGTTAAGAGTTCCTATCAGAACTTCATGATACTCATAGCCCTTTGTGACGCCCCCACCAAATATAATGACGCCCGTCAGACACCTCGCAGAAAATCCCCATCCAAAGACACTTGTCGATGGGCCCCTCCGGCTATCCTTGACTTGGGATGGCCATGGTGCGTAAAGGGGACACGGTATCTTCTTATGCGCCCTTCCCCTATGGCCGTGGAAGCATAAACATAAACATCAGCACTAGCAATAACAATACAATCAGCTACCTCGAAGGGTAGTGCCATCTATCCATCCATAAATCCATCAAAGATAATAACATACCAGAAAACATATGAGCTCCCTACCGCACTTCAAGAAGAGAAGTTGACTCGACCAAGGCCTCAAGATAGAGCAAACCGAGATATAACAATGGCAGGGCTGGCTATAAACAATGGCTAGGGTTGACCACTCCATCCACCCCTCCTGTGCATACTTTGCAAACGGGCTAAATCGGGCTCTGGCGTGACTATAACCTACCGGATACATAGTCTCATAGTATCGTCCATTGAGACAACTCCAAGTTGCATCTCCTAGGCCTGATGAGGTAGGAAGGGTTGCATCTTCCCTTCCCGAGCTCTAATGGCTCCATGGGCGGCTAGAGAATCGTGGGCTATTGACCATTCATACCCGATCAACTCTCCAAAACAAGAGCCGCATCGACCCGAATTCTTGAGAGTCAGGACGACACCATTGATCCAGGAAGTGTCGGGCCCATACTCAACCCACACGAAGTGACCAACTATAGGCTTAGCCCATGGGTCCCCAGTAGCCACGCTCAGCAGGGACCTCCCTCCGTTATGCCACTAGCCTCGTTGTACGTGCTACATTGATCCAGGAAGTGTCGGGCCCATACTCAACCCACACGAAGTGACCAACTATAGGCTTAGCCCATGGGTCCCCAGTAGCCACGCTCAGCAGGGACCTCCCTCCGTTATGCCACTAGCCTCGTTGTACGTGCTAAGTCACTACATAGCTCCTGTAGCCGGGTGAGTTCCTATGCACAGGCCGCAACTAATAGGAACTAAGGGGTCTAATACTAGGAGCATCATCTAGACAATGGCCACTAGATTTCTAACCCCCTTCCCAATACACAAGAGGTGCAACATAAGATCAATCAACATCGTACATCAACATAATCATAATGAACAATGAAAATAACATCCAATCTACGCACATGAATCTATCTACTTGTTAGGGTTCCTTACTTAGGTTCGAAACCTAGACTGAGGGTTCTAGGACGGCTCTACTAGCAAGATAAGATACTAGCGCATCTAGAATCCTAGGTTCCAGATGATGTACCTATGAAGCTACTCTAAATACCTGCTCTGGACGAACTTCCCCAACTACTAGGGTCTCCATGACTTGCTGAAGAGTCATGTAGTTACACCTCCTTCTGATGAGCACACTACCTTGGGGTTGTCGATCTAAGCTATGCCGCAACAAACGGTGCTTGAAACGGAGTTCCAAGCGAAGAACAGGTCCCAAAGCAAGTGGAGCCGAAAAGTGGCCTAGGATTAGGGTACTTTCATGTGGGGGGTGCCCAATAGGATAAGGCCATGTGGAAATGGCCTTAAGCATAAGGTTGGGTAAGTTATGTGAATAACTTAGCCATGCCCCCTTTTCCGCCCACTATGGTGTACAAGGCTACTCAAGTAGACACACACAACATGAATATAAAGACTTTTAAGTCGTGATTTAATTAAAGTGGGTCACATGCAATTCCCATTTTTTTGGAACCCTCGTTAGTTTATACGAAAGGACTAGCTTTAAAAGTTGTCGGCCTCTATAACTATCCAAAATTTGAGCATTTCGTGTTAAGGTGGGTCCAAGCATCCTATATGTTTCTCTCCTCTCGCTTTCTCGGATCGTGAGTCAAGACACCAAGAATACAACTCAAACAAAGGAATTTCATTACACATTTAAAACAAAGTTATAGTCCAAAAAGAATTTTTACTAATAAATTATATAGTTATAACGTATTTACATCTGGACGCAGAGACCATGGCGGTCTTGCTGTCACTACAATTACATCATCATGGTAGGTGATCCACCTTACAGGAAGAACGTAAGGGCTTCTTCTTGCCGTGTGTTTTTATTAAGGTACTCAACTTTTTATGTGGGCGACGCTTTTGGCTGGCTCGGTGCCGGACCCGGGCAAGTGAAATTTTTTCGCCATTATAGCACTTCACCCCGCCATTTCCCTCCCGGGCCAAATTCGCTGGTCGATCCGGCCCAGAAATTGTCACTTCAGCAATCCGTGCGGGTTGTTGATCCGTGCTGCTGGTGCGAGGTGATGACGCCATGTTCGGCAAGCAATTTGAAAGTAAATTTGGCGGTTTGAAGTTCTTCGAGTATAAATACCATGAATTTCTTTTGTCGCTAGATTTCTCCACCGTCTATGGCGGAATGGAGAGAAGCTTTTCGCATCCGTGTGCAAGAATCAAGTTAATTTTGATGTTGCAAAACTGCTATCTAGCCTCCAAGTTTTCCAGAGTCATACTGAAATTTTTTTTGGCAGTTGTTCCCGAATTGCTGATGCAATTTGTCAGCAATCCGCAAGTGCAGATTCAAGAACAGAGCCAACAAGTTTCAGGCCGAAAGCAAGCGTCTAGCCTCCAAGTTTTCCAGAGTCATACTGAAATTTTTTTTGGCAGTTGTTCCCGAATTGCTGATGCAATTTGTCAGCAATCCGCAAGTGCAGATTCAAGAACAGAGCCAACAAGTTTCAGGCCGAAAGCAAGCGAATTTGTGCTAGAGGGAAACCATGGTAATTGAGGATCATGATGCATTTCATTTTCATGTATGCTGAAATGCATATTAATCATTCTAGAAAATGTTTACTGTCACAATCCCGAACCTTATGGAGACAATGAAGAGTCTACATTTCATGAAGATTTGCAACTTTTGAACTTACATATTTGTTGTTGATTTCTTTCCTTATTTGTTGATGTTTGCTTTAATTCTAGAAAATGTTTACTGTCACAATCCCGAACCTTATGGAGACAATGAAGAGTCTGCATTTCATGAAGATTTGCAACCTTCTTACCATGAAGGTGATTTCCAAGAGTCTGAAGGGTGGCGCCAACAGGGAACTCAAGATGTCGGAACCCAATGTCATGATCAACCTCATTTTCAAGGTAAGCAAGGTTTGCATGATTTGAAGGTTTCTTTGACTTTTTTCACTTCGTGATTCTTTTTTTCTAGCAGATTGTCATGCTTTTTAGAAGGTATAGAGTCCGAAGTTAAGGAGAAAAGAGAGAGAGCTTAAGAGGGAAAGGGAAATTGCAGCAGATGAAGAAGCATTGCTCCAAGGTGATCTAAGCACATGGAAGAAGAGAATGCTATCAAAAAAAGGTTGCAAAGTTGAAGGTGAAAAAGGTTCTTGGTAATGCAAGTTGTAGGATAGGAAAGAGATAATTAAGTCCGCCGCAAAGTGGCTACCCCAACTTGTTGTTCCTAACTCCAAGGATGAATCTAGAATGAAGAAAATTGTGGAGAATTTAAAGAACTCTTTTGCGATCATAAGAATGAGAAGAAAATGATATTAAGAGGGCAAGAAATGCCGCCATGGTTTATGCCGCAATAATACCAATATTAACAAATCAGCTTTCCCGTAACTCTATGCCCCAATGTAAAGATTGTCACAACCGGCCAGAAGAAGAAGAGTAGATGCTTGAACTTGGTGAGGGTCCATGGTCCATGTTCAAAAAATAAGATTAGATGTGACAAACTCTCTTATGACGAGAAAAAACTAGTGGTGGATTTTGGAGACACAATACAAGAGTTTCCCCATGTAAGAAACATGTCATCAAGATAAAAGCAACTTCTAGAAAGAAGATATTGCATGCACTACACTTTCTTGAAGAGACACGTAATTTTAAAGCAATTTGTTTTCAAATTGTTAAGGTTTAAGATTTTCAACTTAAGGTTGTTGATATGTTGTTGTCAAGCTTCAAGCAGCAAAGTTTTCTTCCAACGATTTGAAAGGCAATATCCATACTTTCAAATATCATTTACAAAGATTCCATGCTCTAAAGCCCCATATGTCGAAGGTAAAAGATAGAGAGACTTGTCACAGATCTACCATTTGAGAGTTGACTTTGTGAGACAGCCATAAACAAAGTAAGATTAGATCAGACCTCCATGGTCCAAATTGCACATGCAATTGTGATGTATGTGGTATAGGACCAACCCGCAATGCATCTAAAGCTACATATGCTTCAACCTCCGAGCTTTGGAGATCTTTGGTATGTCCTAAGGATGAATCGTAAGAGTGGCATCAACATAATTGTCTCACCGCTTAAATGCAAGGCTTGTGGAAAAACAAAGTGCCAACTTGTCCAAAAGAAAGAGATTACAAGTTGAACCATCAAGTAGATTGGAAGACATTTGATAAGGTAATTCAAATTGTTATTCTTAAATGAGATATTCTTTTCAGCTCAAACTCTTCTTTGAACATAACAGTTTATGAGGAGGACAAGGTAACATTCTCGCTTAATGATGAAATAATGTTAATAGAGTTTGGTATTGCCAATTGCCATTCTTATAGCAATAGTTAAAATGGGACAGAGCATAGTTGAAGAGCATCTTAATAAGGTTGCCGAGAAGGAAAAAACTTGTTAAGAAGAAAGGAGCCGCCGAGAAGACCGCAGGGAAGAACAAAGGTTGAAGAAAGGTGGTGCCGGCAAGACCGGCCGGGCCGAGAATTCGTGACGTAAGAAAGGTGGTGCTGGTAAGACTGTTGATGAGAATTCAGGTCAGAAAGAAGATCCGAAGGCTAAGAAGAAGGTATTACAAGTAACTTGAAATGTTAAATCCAAAAAGGTGGTACTGATATATGTTTTTGCTTCTTTGTAGGAAGCTCCCAAACCCGCCAACAAGCTTGTTTACAAGACGACACCAAGAGCAGAGTTGTTCCAATTTGTCGATACCTTCCTCATTCCATTCATCCCTCATAATTATGAAGCCGATGGCAAGCAAAACAAAGTTTTAGGGAGTGTTTGGCAGCTTTTCCAAAGGACACTATAGTTTCAGTGATTGACTTTGCAGAGAACTACACCTTCAAAATCCAACAAGAAATACAAAGCTTGCATTGAAGGAATGACCAATGCACCATTTTGGTGCACATCACATATAGGCATGCTCCACCTTCTACGTAACGTAATAGAAAGATCATTAAGGAAACACATTTTTACATAAGTGATGATAGAGAACATGATGTACTCTTCGCTCAACATTGTTTGCAAAAACATGTAGTTTTCCTTGTCGACAAGGGTGTCCATTACAAGAATCATGTCATGTGGTCTCGATGGATGTTCCCATCAATTTAAAGGAGCAAGGATGTTCTACTTCCTAGGCAGTGTTCTTTTCAAAGCACCGAAAAACCAATACACCGGAATTTCTTTGCATCATATCATGGCAAAGGTAATTACTTTTATTTTAGTCTATTGGTTCTTTTTAATTGGCATTTCTTTAAAATTCTCAGAATCAATCCTTGCAGTGAGCATGATGGTGTTGGTGTCGTAATAAAAGAGCCCCTACACATGAGATGTTGAAGAGGAATTCAAGACCACTAAGGAATGCACATGATGCGCTTGTGTTTTGCGAGCACATTTTAAGTCGATTGACAATGAAGGAGATCATCCTTGGTGTACACAAAGAGTTCAGTTTTTACATGTTGTTTGCATTGCATGTTATTTTACATGATTCCTTTTGCAGATATTTTTGGGAGATAGCTATCAATGAGGTTGATAGAAGTGACAAATATGATTGTAAGACATTAACAAAGTTCCGTAAAGTTGCATTGTATCGACCTGCATTCCAATGACCCTACCAAAAGTTGCTCATATGGATTTCAGCTTGCTTCGTAATTACCGCTAAGGTGAAAGTTTGGGAAGTGCATAAACAAAAGCGTAATAGGATCTTGGGTTTATTCTCAACTAATTCCGTGTGTCAAGACGAGCCGGAAACATTACAGGGTCCCATCTATGAAGGGGATCATGAATGGGTTTCTCGATGTAGTTGATGTTGGGGATAATTTTGCAAAGCACTATCCGAGGCCAACAACAAGGAACGTAGACTTCTACATCATCAAATGCACTAAGCCTAAAAACACATTGTAGAGAGGGCCTTTAAAGATGCATGGGGTGCTAAATTTGCTAGAAGAGAAGTGGTCCTCTCGTAAGTATTATAAGTTTTAGGAGGTAGTGAATTTGAATTGCTTGAAGATGCACCAGAGTGCAATGCATACAGCCCACTTGGTCATGTCGTGTTGCTTTGATATGGTGCCCGTAAGTGAAAACATATACAAACTTCCAAAGGATGTTCATGATCATCTTTTAGATCGAAGTTTTGGAGCACAAGAGTAGTCTTTATGCGATAGCTTAGTAGATGAGGATGAGCCTCGCACCGAAGTTCTTCAATGAGAAATGGAACCAAATGAATTTTTACTAGCATACAAGCATTGCTAGTGCTAACCAAATTGTATTCAATTGTAACATTCATATTCAAGTAATAAAGAAAAGTTTCATTCTTTTTTTTTTTTGCTATTGCGTAATCTAGTTTGAATAGTAAGAACTAGTTGCGTGTTTATTTTGAAATGTAAGATTTGGTTGCGCATCCCGGTAATCCCTCAATTGAGTTTGGTGTAGACCTCCAGGTTGCACATGGCAACCAATCTATACCTTGATCTTGCAAGAATGAAGCTCATACACGCTTTGCACCGATTTCCCAATTCCGTAAAAAAAGACTGCGGTAACTTCAAATGCCAAATGCTAGCAGGTCTTAATGTATTTCATGTTGAATCCAAAATGGTTTATATGCTTGAGAGATGTACTTAAGTAGATATAAAACTTTCTCTCAAGTCGATGCACTTAGCTATTTCAAAAGATCGCCATTGACCAGGTCAAAAATTGGTCAATGACCCGCAAAGGAGCTAAGATTTGCAAATGAGTGTTCAAAGTTTCTTTAGTAGTATAATCACTTGGAATGGTCTCTGATGATCTTTAAGATTGTGTGCAAGCCATAAACCATGGGAAAGGGCAAATAGAATTTGAGTCAGTATGCATGTTTGAATTGTATTGCGTATACTTCGGGTATTGCGTAATATCAATTGAATTGTTTGAATATCATTTGAATTGTTTTAATTTTCCGTGGTATTGCGTAATATCGCTTTGAATTGTAAGAATTGGTTACGTGTACAAAACACTTTGCATAAACAAGAGAACTGAACCAATGAAGAAAAAAAAATATACAAAAATTTTAAAGAAGCACAAAGTTCATATATTCAAGTGGTTACGCATATGGTCACATTCAAAAAAATTGCAGACTGGCCACATATTCAACATGTAGTTTACATATTCAATAACTTAGAGACCTGCCATATATTCACAAAATTGCGATCATACTCAAAATTTACCCGACAGAAAGCAGCTTAACATTGAAAACTTAAGATTGTTTCAAAACCAAACTTCAACTTTAACCCCGCAGTTAGCAACCGCTTATCCAAATTTCCTTATAAACTTCTCTCGCAAGAGTGAGGTCTTCCTCATCGATTGATATCCGTGGAATGGTGACTTTGAAGGAGTAGGCTCTTCATGTGTTGGAGCCAGAATCGAGAAGCGTGTGTAACAGAGAAGCATGTGTAACAGAGAAGCAAGTGGAGAACCCGTGTAACAGAGTTGTTGGGATCTCACGCTCAGACTAGTTACGCCTTAGGACTTGACCGACTTCCCTCGATCTTGCTTTGTTGTCGCTGCCCTAAGAATCTTTTTCTTGCCTTTCCTCTTAGCAACAAAATCTTTGAAATAGGTTTGTCATACTCAGCTGCAACAGAGTTGGAATCCTCACCCATGTCTTTACCTTTTCCTTTCACCTTTTGGTGACCTTTGTCACCTTCACATCTTCATCAAGACTCTTCATACCCCTACATACTTCATCTTCATCCGCTTTTAAAATAACCAAGTTCTTGCTCAAGCTTGTCGTGCACTTCTACCCCACAACCTCGCCATCGCATAATGCATAGTATCCAAGACAAACCAAAGCAAAGAAACATGAAATTTATGATCACATGATAACTTGATAAGAAAACTCAGAATCGAGCTAAAACTCAAACCACAACCTTCACATCTTTTCAAAGAAATTGATCTCGAGGCAGATCATAAACACCCATGTGAACTTTGAGTTCCTTCTTACCTTTGATTGAAATCAGATAGCAGATATGTGTTTGACTTTGCATTCCAAAACTCCATCCTATGGCCATATGCTTCAATATTCACTTCCAAGGATTTGATTTCTTCCTTCAACTTTTTGCATCATCGAACTTTAGCACTCCCAATAGTTTCGTAAAGTAAATCCATTAAACTTGCTTCTTCTTTCTTTCAAGTATGCAACCAAAGCTTGGTTGTTAGGCAAATCTGCACCGTAAAGTTTGATAGATTCTCTTCTCCTGAAATTTGCTTGTACAATAAAGTGCAAGTAGCATCAAAGACATTGTAATCGCACCTACCTTCTTCAACAAAGTCGCTTTTTTCCTTTAATTTCTTCTTCAAATTTTCTTTTGCATGTCCGACAGCTTCTAATGTGATTGATAATCACATTGAGGTTAGCTTCAAAACAATTTACTTCATGATCTTTACTCTTATGAACTACGTAAAAACTGGTGGGAGTCTCCGGCCGCTAAAGATGCCCAATTTACCTTGTAATTTTCGGGTCAGCCAAAGCCTTAGGGGTGTTCTCACATACAAATGCTCTTGCAAAACGAGTCCTCACTTCATTGTTGGTAGGGCCATTCTCGTATACTTTTCAAGGAGTTCATTGAACTTCGCCGAATTCAAAGCTTGATTTCCTTTGATGTTGATCTTCCCGACCTCAAAGGAACTTCAAAAACTGATAAAAATTCAGCATTTGATACTTCTTTTGCCTTGATTTGGCTTGGCTTTCTTCCGACGACTCCACTTTCCCGAAACTCAAAGAATTCATATCAGTGTTCTTGCCGGGCTTCAAATTTAATATAAATAAAACAAGAAAACCACTTACATTTGAGTACTTTATGCTATAAATTTGATGAAGCACAAACATTTTCTAAAAAAAAAGATAGCAAAAATGCGATACCTCCGGCGCCGGGGAGAACTCATGGTATAGTTGCAAAAGAGTCACGGAATTGCAAAGGAAGAAAACAGAGTACAAATACACAAAGCTTGGGAGATAAGTTTGTTCAAGAGCTCGAATGATGATGACCGTCGGAATTTATGATGTCGCTACAAAAATTCTATGATGATGACCGCCGAATTGAAGCCCGCCGAGCCCATCATGAGCCCATCATGAGCCCGCCACGAGCCCGAGCCCGGGTCGAGCCCGTCCGCTCGCAATTTAGGTGCTGGTAAGGTGCTATAACTTCAAAAAGTTGGGTAGGTTAAGCAAAAAAGCACCCTGCCATCTATAAGCTTTGGGGGCAACCTGAAGAACATGAAATGCCTTACGAGGAGGTGCCTCGTGAGCCACCCGCTGGCCTATCCAACCAATTTCTCCACTATCCTCTCGCACTTTTTCATCAATCGTCGGGTTGAATATGCTGGTTCCCTAGCCTCCGTGGATGTCATGCATCCCTTGAGATCCCATAGCATCTGCAATCATGAGCAAGCTTATCTCAAAGCCCTAGTAAGAGTGTAGCCTTACAAGAGAATGACCATTAGGGCGCCGTAAAAATCGCCGATCGCCTAAAAAATTGAACTCGACGCTTATAATCGGGCGAAAAATATCGATGAATTCCTCTTCGACGCATTTTCCTCGACAATTTTGTGCCGTAAAAATCGCCACATTAATTGTCGATTATATATGTTAGAGGTGCGCCGATGTATTGTCGATAATCGCCGTAAAACAATTGGCCGGCATATCGCCGATGAAACGCCGCTTTTGCATCACAAGTTTTCGATGTATCGTCAGATATTTCACCGACATTTCGTCGTATATATTCGTCAAAAAATCGTCGATATTTCACGAAAAGTTCGATTTTTTATTACTACAATTTTAATCATAACTTTTGATTTATGAGTCGCTTTTGATGAAATTTGATGTGTTGGAAAGCTCTCTCGCGGACTCTATCTAATGATGTACAATATAAGGACTGTTTTTTCATATAGCCTAGGATGATAGGAAGCTCTCCAGCTCAAGATAACAAATTTGTGCCGTTGTACAACACCAAGGATGCAATACATAGATTGGGCTCGTGTCCTATGAAGAAACAAAGTAGGAAAAACCATGATGGTAGTTGGTGCTATTGTAACAGAAAATGTGCTATCATGAACCATTTGGTGCTACGCTTTTATAACATGAGCACAATATGATTTAGACTATGGCTTGGGAAACCGATTGTAGTCATAACTTTTTTGACATGTAATAAAATGATTAGGCTTATGGATATTGTGTTAAAACATATGCATGCATTTTACCACATGCATGTCTGACATGTGGTGGCCTACATGCAACTTTTTGCATGTTACCTTTGCTATGGCTTATTGTTCTCACAAAAGGATTCATGAGCTTTATGGAACTTGAGTCTCATGCCTTACAAGTTCTCTAAGGGATGTTGATCTTTCGCCAAATAGTCATTTCACATTAAAAATTAAATTATAGGTTATTTATCAAAACATAAGGGTATTTTTTGTAGTTTCCCCTAAGCCTTCCAAATGACAACTATGGCACATAAATTAAAAAATATGGTAGATGTTAGACCTTTAAAAATATTTCTAAGGTGTATTTATGAAAATCAATTTAGGCATTTTCAAAATCGATTTAGGGCATGACGAGAGCCAAGCGGCTACATCGCCACCGGCATCAACAGAGATCGGCCTTGATCAGCCTTTGCACATGTTTTCCTGCCGACACAGAGCCGGTAGCAGATTTGCATGGTTCCCAAATGGGATGGAGCTTAACTGCCGGTTTGGAGGTTTTTCTATGGCCAAACCGAAATGGAACTCGATCCAACACCTTCTGATAAAAAATTGATGTCTATATCAGTTGTTGCCGATTTTGTGCTTTTAAACTTAGGTTAACTTTTTGCCTATGTGTATAATGCAAGAATTGGATCCAAAGAGCGATCGATGTCATGTATAGCAAAAACTGGCGTGAATCCATATTTTTGCATTGAGAAGGGTTTTTTCATTGCTTAAACCTGGCTTTAAAGCTTTAGGCGATATTTTTCAGCTTTCGGATTTATGCTCCAGTTTAGTATTCTCGTACATAGCCAGAATTAGGCTTATCGGATTTGATGGAACTTGTTCCTTTTGTCTTATAATCCATTCTAGGTCTGTTGGTCGCAACAGGGATTGTAGATGTTTAACACAAGGGGAGCATAAGTCATTGCTGGCATAAGGAGTTCAAAAGGAGAAAATTTGATTGAAACATGGAAAATGCACTTAATCAAAGTTAGAACATGAATGCTTTAACTATATTTGTTGTCTAAGAAGAGTTGATATAAGATTCTTTTATGTCAGCCAGTAGTTTATTAAAATGCCAAGGCATGACTGATAAATCTCTAAATAGAATGATTTAATCTTGAACTAGTTTTGCTAGTGTGATGGCTATTGATATATGCTTGGTTCTCATATGAGCCTATTCAGTGTTAAATGTCAAGTATAAAGCACTACTATGCTCTAAAATGTTGATATGTGCTAAGGTATAAGACATGGAAAGTCTTGCATTAGTTTATGTAAGAGTTTACTTTAGTGCACATGCATATGTGGCCGATCTTTAGCAGTTTAACATATCAACTGAAAGCACTCGATACACATTGAGTTTGAAATGGTTTTGTCTATCATGACTGCTTTTGCCGATTGTTAGCATTTTGCTTTACTTTGCTTCTCGAAGTGAAATGGTGATGGAAAGTATTCATGCCATCAAAACCCTCATAAAATCGAAGTTGGATTACATGAGACGAAGTTTTTGTATTGCCTTGCATAGAAGGCATGCCAGATGGTGAAAGTGAATTGTTGAATGGATATGTCTTGCATTTAACGATGTACATAATTAGACTGCTATTTTAACATGTGTAGATTACTTAGATTGCTATTTTAACATGTGTAGATTGTCACCGCTTTCCAAGCAAGAGTAATGATTTTAGGTGAAAGTTTTTGATCTTAAATATTTAATTAGACTATTTTAACATGTGAGGCAATTGTATTTTAACATGTGTAAATATTTTATTTTTTATCTTAAATATTTATCTATGAGGCAAGATTTTTATTTTTTGTTGCAAAGATTGAAGATATACCATCGTGCATGCCGGTTGTACATCATTGCATGCCAATTCACAAAAGGCTATCCAATGGTAAGCAATTGTTTGATTTCATTATTTAATCTCTCAATTTTTATTTACTATGGTTGAAGGCGATCGCATTGAGTGCATGTCATTCTGACAAGGAAGCACAAGTTTCTTATCCTACACATGTCAAGACCGAGCTCAAAAACCTTCGGATAAGTCAAGAACCCCTTCGCCTTTGCTACATGCCCCGAGGTTCTTTTGGGAACTACTTCATTATGGTGGATGATTTCTCCTCCTCCATATAAAGTTATAAGTGTAATCTTCATAAAATATAAATGGAAATGGTGGATTGTTAAATTGCTAAGCCTCGTAAAAATTTCTTCTTTAGTTTCATTCCCTACATCATCATAAAATATGCATTTGTGTTAGATGCTTCTAACTTCTACATCCTCTTTCATGGATTTAATGTTAACTCCAACTTGCAATAACTACTTTTGATAAATCTAGTTCCATTGAATAACCACTTTAAACTTGAACATCATCATTAAACTTGGATTTCTGTTAGATGCTTCTAACTTCTACATCCTCTTTCATGGATTTAATGTTAACTCCAACTTGCAATAACTACTTTTGATAAATCTAGTTCCATTGAATAACCACTTTAAACTTGAATAACCACTTTAAACTTGGATTTCTGACGATTTTTCTGACGCAGAACATGCATTCTCTTGTAGTGAGAGCATTCATTCCATGTAGATGCATCCAATCACACAAAAAAGCATACAAACGGTCTCATCATTGGGATAAGCAGTCCTACGAAGTCAATCTACAAGTATTTTCGTTACAGAATATAATACATTTGTTCACGTTTCTTTCAAAACTTTACAGAATTTTGCTATCTGAAATCAGAGGTCACTGATCTTGATCACAGACAAACCACTTATCCGCTTTATGCTCTTATGATCGATAACTCTTGCAATGATTGTATTGTCCGAAGTTATGATAGCACTTGTAGGTGATGTCGCTTATTATCAACGTGTTGTGTTTGTTAAAACTCGGTATGCTTCATAAACTTTTCCCAGCCTTTTCACCATAATAGGCTTCCCTTCGCGATGGCCGGATCGAGGTCCGAGACATGCTCGACCCTTTCGCTTCCCCAAAACAAACTTGAACTTCAAAACAAAGTGTGCAGAGTACACCAAGGTCATTGACACAACATTTTTCTTTGCCATACAAGACCATATGCCCATTTCAAATCCCCCGGTCCAAGCACCATTGAATAATCTCTTTGTTTGAGGATGAGGATAGACGATCTTATTCGCTATCTTTGTCATCTTTTGTGAGATGTTAAACCGAGGGCATTACCATCGTGGTATAATAATGTAGCCAAGACTCCATTCACGCCAAAAATTGCAAGTTTAGTGGGTCCTTTTTGATCTCAGGCCGAGTGTGGCTCACCGTATTTCTTGATCGAGATCCGTGAGCTCGGATCTTTATTCTTTCAAGTCATTTGTCGATGGCCCCATTGTGTTGTATTGACTACCTTTTAGATGCAAGCTGTCCTCATGTGCAATTGAATCGCCACAGATCCCCTCGTGGTCGTGGACAATGATCCTAATTGATTTTGCTCAATGTCCCCAAATGATGAAGGCCATCGCTTATGAAAGGAGGTTCTCGACCACGAAGTCAAGAAAGTATTCCTGTGGAGAAACCGAAAAAAGCGCAAGACTTGAAGAGTTTCTCGATCGGAAAGGAAAATAAACCGACCTCAAATAAGATTCTCCCATATTTGTTCCGGGCTTGAAGTTCGCCTAAAACCTTCGATATGTGAGGGTTCACCTTGACTGCCATCTTTATCTCCGCCATCTTCGCCCCCAGCTACTTCCACCAGCCTTCCCCGCCTTGAAAATGGTAATGAAGTGATCCGTGTATGACGAATGGTCTCAACTAGGTCCTTGTTCCCAACCACGATATTGGTTTCATTCCATAGAGCATAGCCCCTTCCGAGAACAAGCCATTCATATACCACTCACATACAATCTGATTCTCTCTCGACTAATCTTGTAATGAAGTACTTGATAACCTCCGCTGGACGGTTAGCTTGGACACCATGGGATGGTGTGGTCTATGATTTGTGATGCCTCGAGGACGAGCATAGTTCTAGTGGAAGAGATTGTAACCCACCCATGGGAGACCGCCGAGTAGATTTGGGTGTCGCTAAGCTCGGTGACACCGCATAAATGGATAGAAGCGACTACTCATAAACATCTAGATGATTTTGCCCAGTTGGCTAAGGGCATGCTCTGTTAGGAATGTTACATTTGGTATCGAGCCGAGTCTCAAGTTCGAGTCTCCATGGATGCCTGTGATGTATGAGATTGTGATGCTCGAGAACGAGCATAAATCTAGTGGGAGATGTTGTAAGGGGCCCATAATTAGGAGACACTCGAGAGATCTTAGTAATGTGCATGTGGGGCGTTTCCAAGACACTGGCATAAATGGATAGGAGCGACTACTCATAAACATCTAGACGGTTTTGCACAGTTGGCTAAGACATGTCGGTTATGAACGTTATATGAGCATCTTTGATTATGAGAAAGAGGCACTACATGCTTCATAAAAACACTGGCATAAATGGATAGGAGCGACTACTCATAAACATCTAGAAGGTTTTGCACAGTTGGCTAAGACATGTCGGTTATGAACGTTATATGAGCATCTTTGATTATGAGAAAGAGGCACTACATGCTTCATAAAAGCCAGCCATGGGTGCCCAAAGGACTAGAAGTGACAGATATTTACAAAGGATGGAAAGTATGGCACCAACCAAAGAAAACCTAAAAGTAATTAGGGGACAAGAGTGCTGCACTCTAGATTGCACAGTCAGTATAGTGTGGATGACGTTGTGGAAATAAGATTTCAATACATTGGACAGCTTCAGAAAGACATGATTAATTTCATCTCCTCCTTGTATAGAAATTCCTGCTATGATAAAAACACAGAAATATTACATTATCAATTGAGGGGCCTGAAGATATGTATGAGAGCATTAAGATGGATTCTTGGCCTGAGCAAGACATCATTTTACAGATACTAGGAGCAGGTCAGAAAATGGCATAGGTTGTTCCAGCATGACAATGCATTGACTTTGAAACCTAGAGCCAACATTTTGAAGGCCATTGCAGTTTTCGAGAGCTTTGTGAGATACATGTCTCAATCTATGCCGCATAAGTCGAAGGTGAACGAGCAAGGTGTGTGAGTGGTCCACGCCTTGCAACACATGACATTCTCAAAGTACAACATTTGCATTCAATTGTAGAATACACTTGCATCAACCGCAATAGAGAAAGAAAGAATGGCAATCGTGGGAGCAGCTTTGCATCATCACGACCAAATATCATGTAGACAAATTGTATTGGTAAAGGAAGAACATTTTTCCAGATGCAAAACGACAAAGCCCGCAGAACCAACACAAGACTTTCTTGCCAAAGCTAGATCCTTTGCCCAGCGCTTGTCAAAATGCTTTTAGATTAAAGTAAGTTTGAGGGTGTCTTGACACATGGGCATGGAACCGCAACTATGGTCATTTTGTGCTCGATCTATGAGGGATGATCCAATTTCCATGTGAGTTCTATTTTCAAGTGCTTGAGAACACTAGAGAGAGGATCGATAGAAGGGAGGAGGTATTCTCCTCAGCCCCATTTTTGAGGCTTTGATAGATTATCAACCGCTTTGTTACTAAAGGCGATAAAGGAGCTCATGTCCAAGGTGTCGAAAGAAACAAGGAGGACTTGGGATGAGTTCCCTTACTTGAGAAACAACCGTCGAAGAGTTATATGTTCAATTGGACAACTGTTGGAAATAAAACAAGAATAGATGGATGTTTGGGGCAATATCATACTTGATAACAGTGGGAGTATTCAAGATTGTGAAGGTGGGGTTCATGATAGTTGGGCATACACATGATGATATAGATGCATTCTTTGGAACTTTCTCTACAAGAGAGAAAACATGACTAGTCTCCCTGAACTAATGGATGTGTTTGAGAGCTGCATTGACCCCAACCCAATGGCTTTCTTGATGGATGTGGGCATACACATGATGATATAGATGCATTCTTTGGAACTTTCTCTACAAGAGAGAAAACATGACTAGTCTCCCTGAACTAATGGACAAGTTTTAGGTCGTGGATGGAATACTGATCATGCAATATAAGTGGAGACTAGGTGATAAGTTGTGGATGCCTATGCAAGGAATCGAGTTGTGGCAAAGGGGGGCTACAGATGAAGTTCTTATCCAATTCCTCCCTTCAAGACTGTTAAAGACTCTATCTAACTAGTGAAGGGCATCAAGGATTACATAACACATTGGGAGGATTGCCTATGCAAGGAATCGAGTTGTGGCAAAGGGGGGCTACAGATGAAGTTCTTATCCAATTCCTCCCTTCAAGACTGTTAAAGACTCTATCTAACTAGTGAAGGGGCCGAGAGACTGGTTCTTACCGTAGTCTAGATGGGAAGGTTCTCATGGAGCAAGCACATCTAAGAAAGTTGTCTTGGGTCCTAACAATGGCTCCAAGTGGTTTGTGGGAAGCAAGGCCTCAAAGCCAAAGTGGTCTGATCTTCCTGAGTGGGATTCTTTTGAGGACTTCAAGGAAGGATACTTTGTGCTAATAAGGCCCCCGACGATGAGGATTGTCCAATTTGGTTAGGGGTGGCACTCTCTCGGATATTACCACCACCATGCTTGATGGAGAAGAGATGCATCCCGATTCCGTGATTCAATATTGGGAGCCCGCTGGAAGGCACAAGAGGGACAACTTGAAGGCACAATACACCGACCGAGAAATAAGTGGAGGACAAATCATGCTGATCCTCAAAGGAGGGAATTGGTGGAGTGTGTGGTATAGTCATATCTAACTTGTCGATTTCAAAGGACAAGACCCACAAGATCCTCAAAAGGAGATGGACAAAGTCTTGAGCAACCTCCATGCTATAGCAATCGATGAGGGTAGATAAAATTGAGAAGCTTGAAAAACTTTCTCAACTCGTGGGCTTGTAATATTTATGAGGAAAATAAGTGACCCAATCCTTGGTACATGCATTCAATTTAATTTTTTTTTTTATGAGTTCCGTGATCTAAAAAGCTACCTTTGTACAAGATTCTTTTGATTGTGTACACCAGTAGTGCCTCATGCCCCTAGTAGTTTAAGCTAGGGAGCATCCTGCATTTATCCCATCATTGCGCATGATCACGCTTTACTCATCATGACCCCCCTACGCCATGTGCACGTGCCGGCATCCCGCATAGAGAACATCCTAACGATGATCCCATCATCGCCACGATCCCCGCCCACTTCGCATGACCCCTTCACCACACTCACCCACAATGCATCATGGCCCCGGGTTTTAAGCTTGGGAACCCTCTACCGATTCCATCATCGCCACGATGTTGTGCTCCTCTCACATGACCCTCCCGGTCATGCGCACGCTTGGTGCGTATTGGCCTAGAGAACGCCTGGGGGTGTTGGGGAGGGAGGGATCTCATGATCGCCACACTCCAAGATTTTTGGCGCATGCATCCTAACTACCCTAGAATGCATACACTTTCCACTTACATAAAGGCATACACAAGCTTAGCTAAGAGCACTGATAGGTTGTCATCGACCAATTTGGAGATGACTTAACCGGCATTTAATTGCTTCATGAATTTCAGATATTGCTTCTCTAGATCTTGCTTTAATACCCATGTTGCATCCTCCACTGGCAAAGCGCCCATTTGACCAACTATTGGAGGAATTGGGGCCTTCTTGTCTTCTTAAATGCCTTGTCGAGAATTAGCTCGTGAATTATCTTGATTTGCTCCTCCGCCATCTCGCAACAAGGTTGAGTCTCGAAAATCTCCGGTTTGGAGGTGCCAAGGGCTAAAGTCGTGGAGAGATATATAATTAGAAGTTAAACTTTGGTTGGACATATCTCAAGTCTAGTTTTCAATTGGGGTGGCACATCTCATAGTTCATCCGCTCATAGATTATCGCTACAACGATATTACGTAATTTGCGATTGCTTTCTCGATCAGGGCTACTTGGAGTAGCGAGATTAGCACCGAGGGCCGCAAGTCGATGCCGATCTTTGTATTTGTCAGTAGTGCTTGTGTTTTGCCACAACCCAATGGATTCGGTTGGGTAGTTAATTGTGCTCCTATATTCTTTGTATCCCAAAGACTAACTCTTTCCCCGATCTTGTTCATCAGCTTGTGGATGATGTTGTGAATACAAGTTGATCTGCTTATCTACTAAAATATTACTTTAAGACCATATAAACATCTAAAAAGTTAAGAATCGTATCAAGGCACCCTGTAACCTTTGCGAAAATTGATGGGATAAGATATCGCCCCGATTGCTCCCAATGATCTCTACTATTCATGCCCAACTCTTTATACACCTTTTGCTGCCAATCTTTTCCCCTTGTCCGTAATTTGAATGTTAAATGGTAAATATACACTACGGTTACATTATTGGTGACATTTATATACAAATGACACTACAGTGACGAATTTGTGTTAGGAATAAAGTCATTATTTGCATCACAAATAGTGTCAAGAGGTTTTGTTATGATGCTATAGATGTTTAGCATCGCTTGTAGTATCACTAGTTGTTACACATGTAACATCGATTCAATGTCAAGACAACTAGTGACATTATAAGTGTTGTTATTAGATTTTTATCCTATAAAAATGGTCAAAGCCCTAATGGTCAAGTCCAAATTTAGCCAAATGGCTAAGCATAGCCACTAATTTATACCATGCCTCCTCGAAGGTATAATAGAGTCCAATAAAGCTTTAAACTTATCAAGAATAGTTTCATTTTGAGATGCAATACTACACAAAAACAAGGAGGCATAGTTGTTGAGAAAGAAATTCTTGATCTCATCAGGGTTTGTCTAAAGAAGCACCAATCGCTATTTCTAACTTGGAAGATCGAACTTGAGTAACCTATTCCCCGCAACCTATAGAAAAACTTGAGCTACCATTGTCAAAAACACCATTGTATTTATTTTACATTTAATTATAGCACGCTTAGCATCCAATTCCTCAATGTTTTTAAGATGTCTTTCCAAGATTTCTTTACCAATCTAAAGATTATTATTATGAGGATCATCTTGCGTAAAGATCCCTTTATTTTCCTCATCTATTGAAGGAGAGACTCTCTCTCTCAAATACTTTACCAAGTGTCTAAACCTAGACCACTTTTAATCCATCGCTTAATCATTTTAAATTTGGAATAAAAGGACTTCATTGACTACAATGGTTCATCTCAATGCTTTGATAGAAAGTAGTGAAATCATGCAATGAATTTTTCATTTTGAAGAAGAGCCACTTTAATGACACAAAAGTAGATAGTGGTCAATTTATCTCCTTATCTCTATGTGTTGTGCCAATTGAAAAATCTGAAATGTGATCAAAGGATTGCACTTGAAAATGACATAATCAACAATACTAGTACCACTACCCTACCTAGCATGTTTGCATGTAATAACTTTAGAGTGTGGCCATTGCTCTAAGCCATTACAAATTACCATCCGAAGACTTAACACAATTAGATGAGCTCCCTTCCAAATGTTGAGACCGTGTTGTTAGCATCAAAGCGATAAACGTGGCTCAAATATAAGTTGAGCAGCCTTGCATTGGAGCAAAGGCGAATTGAAGTCACCAAGAAGAATAGCATGCCCTAATTGTTTGATTTGAGCAATGTCATCATAAAGATCACCATAAGGATCATTCTAGCCTACATCATAGTCATCATAGAAAGGTGATGACGAGGTGGAAAAGTACCGTGCAACAATTAAAATGGCACTACCATCCACACGTAGCGCTTGTATCTATCAACTTTATGAAGCATGATATATGAAGCAAGGGAATCCTTAAAATCGCATCCCGCCCGCCATAGCCCTCACGCCTATGGCATTCATTAAATAATGAAAAGTATTGATAGCCTCGTGAAATGAGTAGCCTTTGGCATAATGCTCCCATGTTATTTTGTAAGGGATGTTACCAGATTAGGAGCTTTGGTCAAACGAAAGCAGGAAGAAACTAAAGTTGATGATCCGAGATAGAGGTACATCCATCAATCGGGATACATAACAAAAATATGCCAAAAAAGAAGAAAAAGGACTAGATATATAAAATTTGTCCATCCACAAGAGACACGAGCATAATTCTCTTTGCTTATTTGACCATGAATAAATCGATATAGAAAAGGAACATGATTTGAACAGTTTGAGATAATGAAAACTCACCCAATTTAACTTTTTAGTGCATGACATGTTAATTTTGTTTCCTAACTTCATATCCCAAGTAGGGGTATTATTAAAGTCTCCTGCTACTATCCAATCCATAGGAGGTTGATTGGTTAGCCAAGAGTTAATGTCAAGCCGTAGAGGTTCCTTTTTTTTTTTGGATTTATAGAAGCATATATATTTAAAACCCCAAAGATAGAGCCATTGAGTGAGAAAGTTATAACCCCGCTACATTTTTGAGGGACTATTTAACTCTAATTCTAATTCTAATTAATTTTATTTTTATTTTTAATTTATTAATGAAGCCATTTGAGGCCCTCGGGCCTCTATGGTAAGCAAATACATACATACTGTAATGGAATATATATATTCAGGCACTTAATCCGAAGTCTAATTCTAATTCTAATTAATTTTATTTTTATTTTTAATTTATTAATGAAGCCATTTGAGGCCCTCGGGCCTCTATGGTAAGCAAATAGAGCAGACATATTAGTAACTCTCTTAAAGTGTAAACTTAAATACAAGTGCCTAAAATGTCAAAATTCTCCATGAGGTTAAGCTGACAATGTTCATATGCTCCATCCAAACATCATTAAGGTAAGGGCTCAATTTATGAGCAGACATATTAGTAACTCTCTTAAAGTGTAACGCTATATACCATATTTAACTCTGATACTCTCATATGTTGAACATTCCAAAAAAGCATATTTTCTGTTTCAATTTCAAGGTCTAGGCATCCTAGACAAAGTCTCTCATTATGAGAAATCTTCTTTTTAAAGAGACATTCAACATTCTCGCCATGAAGCGCCATCTCCACTATATCTGCAAGGTGCATCACATGGATGATGTTAGGTATCATGTTCTTGCACTTGCCATGGTCAATCTCCTCGCTTGAAACGATGTTGGAAAGAGCATTGCACTACATGGTTTGCCCGCTAATGCGGCAACCGAGCACCGCCCGATGCTTGCCGGGCCGATCCCGAGCTTTTGCAACAATATCTCAATGGTCGTTTTTCTCAAAAGATATGGGACGCAGCTACTTTGGCCCAAGTGAAAAACCGGTCATTATCATGCACATAAATCCCACCTTGGCATCACCGCGGACATCCCTACTCGTATACGATGCCCGCACCGTATACAAACAGGAGTTCTTCCCCCATACCGGCTCCATGCTGATACAGGGCCCTCCACATATCACTGTGACCGTACTGGGTCTCCAGTGGGAAGAGTGAAGGGGTCATTTTACCCCGTCTCCCTCAGGCCCGCACCGTATACAAACAGGAGTTCTTCCCCCATACCGGCTCCATGCTGATACAGGGCCCTCCACATATCACTGTGACCGTACTGGGTCTCCAGTGGGAAGAGTGAAGGGGTCATTTTACCCCGTCTCCCTCAGGGCCTACCTAGCTGCGGAAGCGTAAACATACATGTCAGTATACAACATAATCATATATCCACCTCGCAGGGTGGTGCATCAACATCTGCATAGACAATGATCAGCATCATACATAGGGGTCCTACCCAAGGCTCAGACTCGAATGGATGACTGATGGCTTGGGTCTCCAGAGTTCATTGCAGACAGAGTTCATGGCAATGGATTTGGCTGGCATATGAACATAGCATAGGGTTGTCCAATCCATCCGCCCCTCCTGTGCACACTTTGCAGAGTAGGCTGAAAAGTGTCGGGACCTGACTGTAGCCCGCCGGATGCATAGCCAAAGGGGCTACTCCTGGGTCTCATCCTCCCAGTTCCGATGGGGCAGGAAGGGATCACTCCCTCCAGAGATCTACATACTGACTCAAGGTGACTAGAGGGCCACTGCCCGTCTTCGACTGAACCCACTGGAAAGTGTACACCACTTCACGGGTGTCGAGTCCATGCCTTACCCGCACTCAGTGGTAAGCCATTAGACCTAGTCACAATGATCCCTGGTAGGCCTTACACACCAGAGGGATCATTCAAGAGCCAGGACATGAACCCCCTTCTTAGCCAGTCTGGCCCCTTCACCCACAACCAGGTGTGGTTCTTGTACACAGGCCGAATCTACAGTGTGCTAGAGAGGCTACTTCTAGGAGCATCAACTACCAAGCTTTAGGGCCTCTACCCCCCTTCCCAATACAAGGCGTTCAGAGAGATACATCATCCATATACATCACAGAAGAACTAAAGAACTAGATCTAATCTACATCATAGAGTTAGGTTCTTTAGTTAGTGTCTGGGATCTGAGAATCTAGATGGTTGCTATGGGCAATTTAATAGGCTAAACCTACTGATTCTATGACTGGAAGATGGTTTAAGCTATTAAATTGACTAAATACCTGATCCTTGGGTTGCTCCTCCTGACCTGAGTTCGACCATCCTGCTGAACTGCTTGAAGGTGGAGCTAACAAGGAAAACTAATGGTGCAATTCGCTCAGACAGAGTCTGGGAGGCGGTTTTGGCTCCTGGGGCAGCCAAAACAGAGCTCTAAAACCCTATGGATGAAAATAGCAAGTTAGGGTTTTCCTAACCTAAATAGACAAGGGGTTAGGGCTAGGGTTTCCAATTATCCCTTTAAGCATGTGGGATAATTGGGAATGGGCCCACTTGCCTTTAATGGCTAGGTGGTGTGCACCTTAATGAATGTGTACATTGGTAAATGTGCACATTAATTACAATTGCACATACCTTGCAAGTTGCCCCCCTAGGGCTACTCACCTGGCTACACGTCGGCGTACACGTCAGTCGGGGTAGCGTGTACGCGTGACGGGGCAGTACAGTATACGTCCTGGGACCGTATACTGTGCTGGAACGTCACATTCTCCCCACCTTGAAATGATGTTGTCCGCAGCATCGTGGGTCTCCCCACCTTGGAAACGTCCTAACCTGCAACCAACTTGATGCATACAATATAATACCTACACATTTATTAAAATTACCCTAAGGTAATATTTTTAGAACATTATTACGCCCTTAACTTATGAAATAACTTATCAATTCATAACATCCTTAAAACAAGTTACTCAATAATTCACTTATCATGACAATTTTGTTTATCAAAATTTTAACATTTCATATATATATAATTATCGTTCGAGGTACTCTTCATTCCTTGCAACACATTCCAACAAAATTTGTGTTGCAAGTCTTCGTAGCTCGACCTCCTTGCCCTCCGGAGCGCTCTATTGGCCTGCAGGTCGACACTACGTTATTACCATTTTAATTATTAATAGAAATTTTGGTTATATGGTGACCACCCCACCTATCTACATGGATGCATGGCTAATCTCCCGGCGTAGGAAGAGGGTGAATCTTCCATCGTGGCCGTGGAGACAGCGCCTATATGCCTATATGCCGCTCATGCCTACACCTTTAGTTGCCCAGCGTGGAGGATAGGTCCTTCCCGTATTGGGGCGGGAAGGCCAGATTCCTCCTATCAAAGCATATATGGGGCTAGAGGTGCTTTTCCTATCAATGCATTCCTCAATGACCTCCTTTCTCTCGAGGTCGTCTACTTCCGTGGAACAGAAGTAGACTTTCTAATCTTCTTCCACTCATCCAAGCGGAAACGCGGTCATGCCTACATTGGCATTACACCACGCCCTAGAGATCACCGTAGTGGTCTCATCATCGGTAACAACGCATGCGACCCATACCTAGCATAGGTTGCATGCGTAGATTAATCATAACTACACATAGACTTAATCTACACAAATCGACATGCCTGACCCGATTTCTTCGGAGATGACCTTGCCGTCCCATTGCTCCATAAATTGTGGGTACTGTTTTACTAGATCTTTCTTAAGTACCCATGTCGCGTCTTCCACTGGCAAGTGTTTCCACTTGACCAAATATTGGAGAAACTCTGATCTCCTCGTTTTCTTGAAGGCTTTATCAAGAATCAATTCTGGAACTATTTCCAGCTGCTCCGTCATTTCCAACAACGTTGGAGTGTCCAAGACTTCGTCTGGATTTGGAGTATGCTTCTTCAACAAACTTACGTGGAAGACCTTATGAATCTTTAGGTGTGCTGGCAAATCTAACTTGTAGGATTGATTACCTACTCTCTTGACTATTCTAAAAGGTCCAGCCCACCTTGGAGCAAGCTTCTTGCAATTTTCGATGCGGAGCTTCGCCTGCTTTACCTTGATCTTCAGCCATACGTCTTCGCCAACTTTGAACTCTCTAACTGTTCGATGCTTGTCGGCGATGCTCTTTTGATGACTTCTTGCTGCCAGAAGATACCCTCGAACTTCTTCCACTAACTGCTGCATGTCGGACAACATCTGCTGCGAAACCTCTACTTTTGACACGGGGTTGTGCTAAGTGTCTGGAGTTAGGCATTGGTAGCCGTAATTGATCATAAACGGTGACATTTGGGATGATTCTTGCTTGGTGCTATTGTAGGCAAACTCCACCAAGTGAATAAATTCTTCCCACATACCTTGCTTGTTCCAGACATAGTTCCGTAGCATGTCCTCCAGAATCCTGTTGGTCCGCTCCGTTTGGCCATCCGTCTGCGGATGATAGGCCGTGCTCATGGATAGCTTGGTCTGAATCGTCGTAAAGAGAACTTGCCAAAAGGCGCTCATGAACTTGGGGTCCCTGTCGGAGATAATCTCCCTTGGCATGCCATGAAGCCTGAAGATCTCTTTGGTGCAGAGCTTCGCTGTATCCATAGCGGTATCTGTGGTTCTGCAAGGCACAAAATGTGCCATTTTCGACAACTTGTCGACTACTACCATCAAAGCGTCTTTCCCTCTTACGGTCCTTGGGAGTCCTGTGATGAAATCCATGCTGATCACCTCCCACTTAGCGGTTGGCACCGCTGAATCCCGCATGGCCAGCTATTGGGCTGTTGTGCGTGTCGTGGAGGATCAATTTCCTTACCTCTGATGATTTGGGTACGCACAACTTGTTCTTATGATATAACAGGTTGCCTTCCTTCTTATAATGTTTGAAGGCTTCCCGCTCCTTATCTGTTCTTTGGGCTGTTGTGCGTGTCGTGGAGGATCAATTTCCTTACCTCTGATGATTTGGGTACGCACAACTTGTTCTTATGATATAACAGGTTGCCTTCCTTCTTATAATGTTTGAAGGCTTCCCGCTCCTTATCTGTTCTAGCCTCCCTAGAGAGGCTTGCCCATACTTCCCGGCTTGTAAACTATATCAAAGTCATATTCCTTGAGGAACTCCATCCACCTTCGCTGCCTCAGATTAAGGTGTGGTTGCGTGAATACATACTGGAGGCTCTGATGGTTTGGTATCAATTGGAACTTCCTTCCCAAGAGATAGTGCCTCAAATTCTTAATGCCCCGACAACCGCCAGCAATTCCTGATCGTCGCGTTGAGTAGCGCGTCACCGTGCTTCATCTTCCCGGAATCATACTACCACACGGCTCTTCTACACCAGAGCTATCTTACTTTCGCATCTGTGGCTACAAGCTTATCTTTTCTCGGGTCCGGGCAGGTTAAAATTTGAGGCAGTTGTTAAAAGCTTCTTTTAATAATTCAAACCCCGCTTGGGCTTTCTTGTGCCAATGCTCTACCCAATCTTTCACTTTCTCCGCCCCCTCGTTAAGTTCCGTTAAGGGGCGCAATCTTAACAAAGTTCTTCACGAACTTCCTGTAGTACCACGCTAGGCGAGAAAACTTCTGACCTCATGCACATTCTTGGTGCCGCCCTTTGAATGACGGCTTCAATCTTGCCCGGTCGTCCGCGAGATTCCCTTCACTGGCGAGATTACATGACCAAGATATTCCACCTTCTCGTCCGCTATATGGTGGCGCCGACAACTTGGCGCATTAACCGGGTGCCTCTTCAATTTCTCCAGGCCTCTCCTTAAGTGTTGCACATGCTCTTCAAAGGGATGCGCTATACACGGAATGTCATCAAAGAAAACTATCACAAAGGTGTCTAGGAACTCCCTGAAGATGTCGTTCATGAGTCTCATGAACGTTGCTGGGGCGTTTGATAAGCCAAAAGGCATTACCGTGAATTCATAGTGCCTGCACCGTTACGAAAAGCGGTTTTATGAATATCTTCTTCCTTAATCCGGATTTGGTGATAGCCTGACCTTAAGTCGATTTTGGAGAAGACCTTTGCCCCTTGGAGCTGATCCATCAAGTCATCTGATCTGGGAAGCGCATACTTGTTCTTAATGGTGTGCTTGTATATCTTCTTCCTTAATCCGGATTTGGTGATAGCCTGACCTTAAGTCGATTTTGGAGAAGACCTTTGCCCCTTGGAGCTGATCCATCAAGTCATCTGATCTGGGAAGCGCATACTTGTTCTTAATGGTGTGCTTGTTCAACTGCCTATAGTCTATACACATCCTCAAACTACCATCCTTCTTCTTTACAAAAAGAATAGGTGCTCCAAACGGCGAGACGCTAGGTCTGATAAAGCCTAGGTCGAGCAACTCCTGCAATTGCTTCTTTAGCTCCGTCAACTCCTGTGTCGTCATTCTGTATGGAGCCTTACTTGTCGGCTTTGTTCCCGGTTCGAGTGCTATCTCGCACTCAACTCCCCTATAAGGAGGAAGCTGCTTGATCTCATCTGGAAAGAGATCATGGAACTCCGTGATCAAGTTAGCTACCTGCTTAGGTAACTTGCTGAGCCCCTTATCCTCTTTACCTTCTTCTGGCTCAGTCTCTTGGATCTCAAGCTTAAAGATATAAGCTACTTGCTCGCTCTTTATGCACTTGAACATCCGTTTAGAAGACATACACTGCATGACGGGAACAACTTCTTTACCTGTGATCTCAATGATCTTGCCGTCGGGTGTTGGGAAGGTCACCTTCCGCTTTCCACAATCAATGATGGCCCCTGCTGGTCCAAGATACTCCATTCCTATGATCAAGTCATACTTGCCAATACCCATTACTTCTGCCCCCATCTGGATATTAATCCCTGGCAAGTCGATGTCGAAGTTAATTCTCTTGCCTGTTGTCTGCCTTACTGCTCCACTTGCTAAAACAACGGGCCTCGGCTTCGACTTTAGTGGTTTCAACTTCAATATTTCAACCATTCTGGGGGATGCAAAGTTATGGCTACTTCCTGAGTCTATCAGGACTATGAAGGACTTGGCCTTGGCCTAACTCGCTATTATTTGCACTCATGGCGTAGGGGCGGTTTTGTTGTCCTATGGCTTTGGCTGGAAGCACCAAGCAAAGGCTGCTTTTCTATGCACTCCTGCCTCTTTTCCTTGGGCATCGCCGCAAAAGGATCGCCTTTGCTTTGGAGTAGTTTGACCCTTCCCGCTTGTCCTTGAAGGACACCTGTTTCTTCTCCCCGCCGCTTTCCCCATTGCCACCATATGGGGCTCTAGGCGGACTGGGTGGCTGCCCTAGGGCCTATAACTCCTCATTTGCCTTGCCTTTATCATTATCATTGCCTCTGCCCGGCTATTCTCGGTAGGTCTTGTCCCTTGCAAGCTTATTGCCTTGGACTCTGCTTCTGATACTGTCTTAGGGTTTATTGCCCTTACAAGCTTGCGGATCTCTTCATTCAGCCCCTCAATGTAGCTCTCCACTGCATGCTTTTCACCCAACCTTGGCTGTCCCTTGCAAGCTTATTGCCTTGGACTCTGCTTCTGATACTGTCTTAGGGTTTATTGCCCTTACAAGCTTGTGGATCTCTTCATTCAGCCCCTCAATGTAGCTCTCCACTGCATGCTTTTCACCCAACCTTGGCACATAAAGCCTTAACCTCATGAATTCCTCTGTATATTTCTGGACTGTTGCATCATGCTGGACTTGTGTTCTCTTGGGACGTAATGGCGCTTGAAGGCTTTAGCAAACTTTCTGAACTTGCAAGCATCCCTGCTCAACCCATGGGCCTTTGCATAACCCTTCCACCAAATCCGTGCGGCTCCTTTCAAGTTGGCTGTTGCCACTCTACCTTTGTCCTTATCCTTCATGCCATATGCATTGCCGTACTCACTCATTTCGTCCAGCCATGCCTCTGCTTCTAATCCTGACCTGTTCTCTCCCGAGAACTGTTCGAGTTTCCTGGCCTTCCATACATTGCCCAGTGCAGAATCTACCTTCTTCGGGTAGTCAGAGGCTCTGGTGTCCCTTTGTCGCCCGTCTATGGTGTCTCTCTGTCTTGCATCTGCAGTGTTCCTCTGCCTTCCATCTGTTCGGTCCTGGGCCTGCTCTTCTTCCTCCTCGGAGTCGGAGTCCGAATCTGAGCTTGAGTCGGAGGATTCCGAGCTGGAGGACCTCCTTCTCTTGCTCCTCTTCTTGTCTCTTCCTGTTTTCAACAGGTTCCTTGCCGGGGGTGGCCTGGGCGGAGACTGTTCTTCCATATGGTCTCGGCGTTGTCGTTCTTATCTGTTCAAGGTCTGTCCTCATCTGTGATATTTCCTCTTCCGGGGTCATGGGTCCGAATTCCTCAAACAGGTTCCTTGCCGGGGGTGGCCTGGGCGGAGACTGTTCTTCCATATGGTCTCGGCGTTGTCGTTCCCCTGAGCCTAGGCCTCTAGCTGCATACACAAGTAGTTCATGGCTATATAGTTAGTTTTACTTGTTCTCTTGCATTATTTATGTTTGTTGGTATAGTTGGGGGACAAAATACATCAACAAAACATTTAGAGTGCAAAAGAGATTATATTTATATTATATAATATCCTAATACAAGAAAGACCCCCGGGATCAAGAATCTAACTATTCTTGGAATCGCCGGTATGATGGATTATCCTCTAGGAACTTCTTCACTTGGGCTGTTCCCACTGAATGGCCCAAGTTCCTAAGGACGTTGATTGAAGATCCTCCCTGCAAGGCTCTCGCCAAATCTAAGCAAAGCGCCAAAGCCCGAGAGCAATTAGCATCGATACTCCTTCTTCCCTCACGGGGGTGAATTTGCGTGAATTACCGCTATTCTTCCATCCATCGGGGGAAGGTAATACATGGCGACCCTATCGTTGTGTGATGGGTCCTCGCCCCCTCGCCCTCAACTCTGTGGTTACCGCTGGCATAGTCGTGGACCTCCACCGTGGTGAGCTCCCCTGCAGTCTCTCGATTCTGCTGATGCTCTCCTCAGGTCGAACTTCGCCTTCGCTCGGGGAGGTGTTGTCAAAGAACTTGCCCGTTAAGATGTTCGAGGTCTTGTGGGCGGATCCCCATCCCCATTCTGTGGAAACAAGGAACTCTTCCTCCGTTAGTAGTTGCCGCGCCTCCATAATCTGTTGATGTTGCCATAGGCTTGAATGTCGGAGGTCGGCTCTCCCGTGTAAGTGTCCTTCCTTACTAGGAGTGGGAAGTCGGAAGTTCCTCGGACGATGAAGTCGTCAGTGCATTCTCCCGAGTTGGTGCGCAGTTCGCCGGGTCGATACTCTCTTTCCCGCTTTCAGGGAGGTTTCGGATGTAAGCCTAGGGATGAATACTCTTAGCCCTCGGCGATGATGGGGGCTAGGCTTGTGATGCCCTGGCCCAAAGGGAATGGCGGCGATCCGAGAGTTTGCCGGCTTCTTTTCGAATTCCACCCGCAACTCTTGTTGCGCTAGCGCTGCTCTTCCTTTGGGTCGAGCCTCGGACGTAGTCCTCGCCCTCTTCTTCTCGATTCCTCATCTTCTTCCCTTCCTTCTTGCTCCCCTGCTCATCTCTTTAAAAGGAGCTGCTCGCTGGCTGTGGCTAATGGGTCCACATCCATGGGAGGAATAGAGGTTTCTCCATGGGATTTTCGGCATGGTGGGTAAGAAAAATGGCTAAGGCAGCGTTGAAAGAAATTTTGGTCCTTGGCCGATCAAGGACCATTGGCTCGGCATGTCTTTGGGCCTTTGTTTGGAGGTACTTGGCAATGTTTGGGACATAAGCCTAAGGCTGAAGGATTGCCTAGGAACAAAGTAGCCTATGCAAGGTGGGGGCTGCACCAAGGATGGCCCTACCCTAGCTTGGAATTGAGACAAGACTTCTACGCTATATCTTTGGGGTTGCGTGCAAGGTTGCTTGAACATCAATTTCTTTCCTGAAGACCCCGAAAAATTCATCGACGCCGGGCCCTCGGGCAAGATGAGAGCGCTATTTGCCGTACCTGCTCGCTTGAAATCAGAGGTTGCCATGAGTCTAGCGAGGGAAGAAAGTAGCAACGGATGCAAGGGCACCTCGGGTCTGCTGGAAAATCGACTAAGGGGCAAGAGCAAACTAGGGGGGTGCTACGTGAAATGAGGGGCCTATTTATAGAAAAAAAAAAACCCTAATTTTTTGGGTGACTTGAAAAATTCTTGGAGTTAGGCAATTCTAGCTTATATTGAGGTCTAAATGGAAATTGGAAGACTAATTTAAGGGTTTGAGCATGGTGGGTTACCTAAAGATCCTAACATAGCAAGTTGGAATCATTTGGACAAGTTATGGTGAAGAAATGGTAGGAGGTCTCACGGTGGCGTCTCGTTCAAAAACTAAACTTTGGTTTCTTTTTACGGTAGCGTGTGAGACATCAGTCCCATTTTGATCATAACATGTCCAATTTGGGTAAACTAAGGGTGTAAGGATGATGGACTCCTCAAATTAGGCGAAATTGACCCCTTACTTGGTCAATTTGGAGCTGTTTTTGGGCAAATTTGGCTTAGGTCTCACGAGTAAGCGCCTAGGCCAAAAAAACTAAACTTTAGTTTCTTGACCAAAGCGACTTGTGAGACATCACACTTTTCGGGCTGTAAATGTCCTATTTCACTAAAACAAAAAACTAAAACACCGCTAACTTGTCCTAATTAAACAAGTTTAGACACATCAAGTACTTCAAAATTGATTTATATTACAAAATTTTGATTATTTACAAAATGTTTATTTGGGATCTCCTTAATTAAACTAGCTAATTGCATGTCCTTCCTCGTGAGGGTTACTGCCACAGAACGTGAGCGATTAAAATGTCGAAGTCTTCAAAATGTTGCACTATCCTCTGCCTTTCGGCCGAGTCTTCTGTTGCCGGTGCTCTGCTCGACATCTCATCTGTGACCCTCATGTCGGTCCTAAAAATCACCGCATCACTTCTCTGACTAGACGAGCAAAGGGGGTACCTGGAATTAAAGGCCGTAGGTCTTTGGAAGTGCCGGATCTCCCTCGCTCTTCTCTCGGTCTCCCCTTCCCGGCGGCTTTCTTCTTGGCTGGCTTCTTGGGGACCTTGGGCTTCGGTGGTGGCGGCCTTAGAGTGCGGCTCTTAGTTGGATGTCCGCCCTCGATCGTTATGACCACTGTTCTATTGGTAGTAGGGTTATAAGCCTCCCACTCCTTCATATATGCCTCGTGCTCCCTCATCTTTCGCTGATAGATCTTGAAGGGGTCCGTGGCGTAGGCCTCTCGAGGGCAGCCCGTGGTTGCTTCTTCTGTCCCCTCCCGGATAAGGGGCTTCTGCATAGTCCATTGCTCCTGCTCGGTGACATGCCTTTCAGTACTACACGCTTTCGTCGCTGGGGGTTTAGAAGAGCTTCCACCTCGGTGTTGGGGTTGAAGTCTTCGTCGGGAGATCGTCGGAGGAGTTTGGTGGTTGATCGGTGGCCGTTCGGTGATGGCGATCTTGGGGTTGGGCCCTTCCCTTGCTTGAGCTTCCTCTAGCCCACCATGAATTTCCCTTTTGCCTTCTTCTTCTCCTCGGCCACTTCGCCTCCTCTTCCCTCTTCCTCTTCCTCTTCTTGCTTTCTGTTGTTTCTTCGTGTTTTGCAATCCATCTTTGCAAGGTCTTCTTCTTCGATTGGGTGGGGCCTTGGCCGGCTGTGCTCTTGCTTGCTCCTTTGTCCTCCTTTCCGTTGTGCTCCTGCGTCTTAGATCTTGGGGATCTCTGTTGCTGCATCAGAGTGGTCCTCTTTCCCTCCTGCTCTTGAATCTCCGCTCTATCTCCTGTAGAAACTTCCCTTGTCTCCTCGTCCATGGAAGTTGGTGATGCGGCCTCATCTTGATCCACTGCTGATTGAAAACATCAATCGGATCAGATGTATCTTGATCTCTGGGATGTCCTCCTGGATTCGACGAGCGACCCCCCCCGAGCCTCTCGCGAAGCATCTGCGAATAAGGTTGGCGTCTGTGGCCTGGTGGTTTTCGCACGGGCGAGGCTTCTGGAAGGCTGCTTGGTTAGATGCCATGCTTGGCCGGTTCGCCGACGGATATCGGCCCAAAGATCGCCTAAGTGAGGGAGAGCGGATTTCTAGGGAACGTGCAAATGGGTGGGGTCTACATCTATTTATAGCTTGGGAAATTTTAGGTCAAAATCTGGTTGCTCTATTTAGCGTGGCAAGGCACCTAATTACTTAAAACATACACTTGTTTGAGTAGATTTTAATTATTGGTCTCCACCGAGTGGCGCCTCGTTCAAAAACTAGAGTTTAGTTTTTTGACCAAAGCGACGTGTGAGATCTTACAAATTTTAAGTAATTTAAGTGATTTTTAAACATACTATTCCAACTAATTTTACCTTAGAACTTCGCCTTACCATATTACTTTGGTGAAATTTATCAAGTTTTAAGGTCTTCTTGGCTCAATGTCTCCCGGTGGCGCCTCGTCAAAAACTAAAGTTCGGTTCTTTGACGGTAGCGGCGTGTGAGACCACCTTGCAGGAAGGGTTTGGCTCATTCTTTTAGTCTTATTATGTTTCAATTCCTTAACTGTTACTAGCTTAGCATAAACTACAAAATGAAAAAAATTTTCCCCGCTTTTGAGGCTTGAGGATCTATCAAGTTAGTACCTCTGCGGGAACATGGCGGTTGCTTTGCTCTTGGTCTCCAAGAACATTGCTCGATACCCTTTGTGGCGTCCCCTCGTTATCGATGCCATGCCGTTACAAACAGGAGTTCTTCCCCATACGGCTCCATGTCACTGAGGACCCCTCCACATATCAACTGCCACCGTCTTGGGTCTCCGATTGGGAAAGTGAAAGGGGTCATTTTACCCGTCTCCCCTCGAGGGCCTACCTATGCGGGCGTAAACATACATGTCGATATACAACATAATCATATATCCACCTCGCGGGGTGGTGCATCAACATCTGCATAGACAATGATCAGCATCATACATAGGGGTCCTACCCAAGGCTCGGACTTCGAATGGATGACCCGATGGCTTGGGTCTCCAGAGTTCATTGCAGACAGAGTTCATGGCAATGGATTTGGCTGGCATATGAACATAGCATAGGGTTATTCAATCCATCCTACCCTCATTGCACACTTTGCGGAGTAGGCTGAAAAGTGTCGGGACTGTAGCCGGATGCATATGCATAGCCAAAGGGGCTACTCACGGCCTCATCCTCCCGGGTTCCGATGGGGCGGGAAGGGATCACTCCCTCCAGAGATCTACATGCTGACTCAAGGTGACTAGAGGGCCCTTTGCCCGTCTTCGTTGAACCCTTTGGAAAGTTAGTACACCACTTCACGGTGTCGAGTCCATGCCTTACCGCGCGACTTTCAGTGGTAAGCCATTAGAACCTAGTCACAATGATCCCTGGTAGGCCTTTGGCACCCAGAGGGATCATTCAAAACCAGGACATGAACCCCTTCTTAGCCCGGTCTGGCCCTTCACCCACAACCAGGTGTGGTTCTTGTACCACCTGCTCGAATCTACGATTGTGCTAGAGGCTACTTCTAGGAGCATCAACTACCAAGCTTTAGGGCCTCTACCCCCTTCCCAATACAAAGGCGTTGAGGAGATACATCATCCATATACATCCGCGGAAGAACTAAAGAACTAGATCTAATCTACATCATAGAGTTAGGTTCTTTTTAGTTAGTGTCTGAGATCACGAGAATCTAGATGGTTGCTATGGGCAATTTAATAGGCTAAACCTCAGATTCTATGGTTTGGAAGATGGTTTAAGCTATTAAATTGACTAAATACCCGATCGTTGGGTTGCTCCTCGACACGAGTTAGGACCATCTGCAATAAGCGCTTGAAGGTGGAGCTAACAAGGAAAACTAATGGTGCAATTAAATCAGGGCCAGTGCAGGAGGTGGTTTTGGCTCCTGGGGCAGCCAAAACAGAGCTCTAAAACCCTATGGACGAAAATAGCAAGTTAGGGTTTTCCTAACCTAAATAGACAAGGGGTTAGGGCTAGGGTTTCCAATTATCCCTTTAAGCATGTGGGATAATTGGGAATGGGCCCACTTGCCTTTAATGGCTAGGTGGCAAAATGTGCCCACATGGAAAGGTGTGCACCTTAATGAATGTTTACATTGGTAAATGTGCACATTAATTTCCAATTATCCCTTTAAGCATGTGGGATAATTGGGAATGGGCCCACTTGCCTTTAATGGCTAGGTGGCAAAATGTGCCCACATGGAAAGGTGTGCACCTTAATGAATGTTTACATTGGTAAATGTGCACATTAATTACAATTGCACATACCTTGCAAGTTGCCCCCCTAGGGCTACTCACCCGGCTACCAGGAACAAGCTTGTAGCTATTGCATCAATTCGCACTGAGTTGCCCTGCCTTTGAGATAGTCTGGAATCATTTTTTGACCTTAGCATTCCATTCCACGCTTCCACAACTTCTCAGAGATTTGCTTACTTCATTGTCCAGGAACAAGCTTGTAGCTATTGCATCAATTCGCACTGAGTTGCCCTGCCTTTGAGATAGTCTGGAATCATTTTTTGACCTTAGCATTCCATTCCACGCTTCCACAACTTCTCAGAGCACCATCTGTGCATGACTTGGCATTATACATACTTGAGGTTCTAGATAAACGTCTGCAATTACTGAGCCCTCAGTAGTCATTATCTCCGCTTGTCTAGTATCATCATTACTGCAAAGGTTTTTCCCTTGAAAATCTTTTGAGGCAGGGGTTTTTTAATCCTAGTAGTAATGATTGTACTAGCCCATTGTATGGGTCCCATGACCTATTGGTCTCCGTGGACGTTAAAAAAACTATTCTATTCTATTCTATTTTAACATCCCTGTCTGGTTCAAGCTTTCACATTTCCTTCACCAAACAAGCTTTAACCTCCACATAAACCTCCTTATATTTAGGTGTCGTTGACCAGTTATCCTGTTCAAGCCATTTAGCACACCATTTTTTCACTTCACAAAGTGAATATGCAAAGGTACAGACTTACACATCATCATATTTGTCAGTGTAACATCTTTTGCATTATGTTTTTCTAGAATTTCCTGGTGCTCTATATACATACGTCCAAGTTTCTTTATTGTTGTGCATGTGTGGTACATAAAACCATGTGGCAGAGAAGAGAACCATCAAATCTACAAAGGCACCCATGTTGGCATGCGTCCAATACTTAAAATTAAGGTAGCTTAAAACCATGAAGCCAAATGCAGACAAAGGCTTCATGCGACAAAAGCTTCTATATAGGAGACCCATTGATGCAGAAATTTTATGAGCTCTCATCTACCTAAAGTGACACTGATATGCATCCATGTTTAGCAGAAGATTATTGCAAGGCATGAAAATTCTAAGGCTAGAAATCTTTAAGACATGTGGAAACCATGGAAATGTGTATAATTACCAGATTCTTTCCATTGATCATTATCTTGTCTGCGCTTCATCTCCATCATAACTTCTATGTGCCTGGTCTCCATCATAACTCCATACAAAGAACAAATAACAAATTAAAGACTAAGACTTAAAAGTGCAAGATGGCCTTCGATTTTAGATTGCTGAAAGAGGTTATTGAACCTGTACCTACTCCCTTCTGCCACAGAATTATGAGAAATCATGATGCAACCAATTTGATAATGAAATTATCAAAAGACTAAGACTTAAAAGTGCAAGATGGCCTTCGATTTTAGATTGTTGAAAGAGGTTATTGAACCTGTACCTACTCCCTTCTGCCACAGAATTATGAGAAATCAACTATCAAACATTACCAACAGTAGGTTTCAAGATTACTTGGCAACCACTAAAGCATAAGAAGAACATAAGAATAGAATAGAATAGAAACATAAGAGCATGCAATCCACCTATGAAAGAAACATCTGAAGCTCTGCATGCAACCAAATAGCATCTAGATTACGCATCCGTCGAACATAGAGATGGTTCGACCAATCTGCTTTCTCGAAATCTGGCGCATTTTTATGTCTTCCCATTCCTTTTTCTACTGGATTTGCCTAAATTTTCCATCCCTAAATTCGGCCCTTTCTATTCCTTCTTTTTATCTGATTTACAGCAGTTTCTCCTATTGCATAATTCCAAAAGAAATCAGATTAAAGTGGCCTACATCTTTGAAGCCAAAGCCTTCAATCGCGGACGAAAAACTCAAAATCGAAATTTCGAATTATAAGAAAAATGCAAGCCCGGATTTTGGATCTTTGGAAACTTTTTTGCCGCCAGACTAAAAGCTTTAAAACCTTTGAAAACTCACCTGAAAAAAAAATCCAAAAGTTTTTCCATGCCGGAAAAACTAAATTTAAACACAAGATATTGACAGAAGATAATAACTTGTTACATTTCAATCTTGGATACATGTAACTGTAGTAGTTGTGTAAGTCACATGAATCAAACAAATACATTTGGGTGTCTAAAGAATGCAAATTCACCTAAATTTAAACACAAGATATTGACAGAAGATAATAACTTGTTACATTTCAATCTTGGATACATGTAACTGTAGTAGTTGTGTAAGTCACATGAATCAAACAAATACATTTGGGTGTCTAAAGAATGCAAATTCACTAAAGAAACAATCAAGGTATGCTAAATCAAAGAATAAAACTTAAAAAGTCATCGAGAAGAATCTTCAAGAATCTTGGGGAATCGAAGGGAATTTTCATAAAATTTTTGAGAATCTAGGGGAATCTTTGAATCTAGAAGAATCTACATAAAATTCTTGGGGAATCTAGAGACATATTGGGATAATGCTTCGGAATGTTGGGGAGTCTCAAGAAAATCTTTGGGAATTTAGAGGAATCTAAGGAAATTTTTATAGAATCTTTGAGAGTGTAGGGGAATCCTGATGGAATCATAGAGAGTCCAAGAGAATCTTCATAGGATCTTCGAGAACCTAGGAGAAAGTACAAAGAATATTGAGGAATCTATAAGAATATAGAGGAATCTAAGGAAATGTTAATAAAATTTTTGAGAATGTAAATCTTGATAGAATTTTAGAGAATCTAGGAGGATCTACATAGAATGTAGAAAATCTACGGGAATCTTGAGGGAATATCTGAAAACCTAAGGGAATAATACCTTTGAGAATCCAGGGAAATCTTGATGGAATCTTGGAGAATCTAGGAGAATCTTCATAGATATAAGGGAATCTAAGAGAATCTACATAGAATCTTGGAGAATCTATGGGAATCCTGGGAGAATCTTTGGGATTTTAGGGGAATCTAAATCTTCATTATGTCTTTGAAAATCTAGAGGAATCTTGATGGAATGTTGGAGAATCTAGGGGAATCTTCATAGGATCTGAGCGAATCTACGAATAATCTACATAGAATCTTGGGAAATCTAGAGGAGTCTTGGAATAATCTTTGGGAATCCAAGGGAACGTTCATGAAATATTTGAGAATTTAGCAGAATCTTGAAGAATCTAGAGGAATCTTGAAGAATCTAGAGGAATCTTCATAGAGCCTTGGAGAATCTAGAGGAATTTTGGGATAATCTTCATACAAGTGAGTTTTGCAGGGTCCACTTCATACAAACCCTACATAACAATAAACTTGTATATATATTGCCACATTTATCCGTTCCACCTTAGTTTTGCTAGCACTATTATGAATGCTTCCTAGCTGGGCATATCGACTTTGTTTGCCTACTATGGATGTACTGGAGAATTCAACTTGGCATAAATAGGAAATATATTACAGCTGACATGTTCGAGCATTGAGCTGTTTGTGAATGTTAACTCAAGATAATATAGATGCTGGAAATGTTCATGTTTTTTTTTTTTTGAAGGATAAACTTAATTAATTAATATGAATGAGAATACAGAAGAAGCGATATAGGGGTGTGCTTGCCCAAGCAAACAAGCTCGGGCGAAGACCCACGAACCGCATGAAAACAACCTACATCCCCTTATGGGATGAATCTACCAAGACTATCTACAATGAGGAGTGTCCTTTCCCAGACGGCTGCCTTAACCTGCTCCTTCCGAGTGGATGCCTCATAGGAAAGATATAACTTATACCTCAATTGAGGGATCAATGCGCCAGGCTGTAACTCTGCATTTCTGAAAACCTTCATGCGCCGTCGCTTCCATATCAGCCACTTTCCATCGCCAAGAACATCACGTGTTCAAGGTTTGAGGACAAACGCCACACATTGGGCATAAATCACTAATGAATGGCTTTATCACATTGCACCCGTATTCACCCTCAATGAACGATGCACTATCTGCGCCATAATAATGTATGGGTCTTAGGCGGCAGAGATTGGATTCCACACCCATCGCCAAATTGCACCCCAATCATCCCCTGGAACACCAAAGCCCACCCATCCGAGGGGAGGCAGACTCATCTGAATTGCTAGAAGCCCGTAGCGAGGACCTAACAAAGTTTGTGAATCGATCTTGGGTTGCATCTCCATACTTGTCTGTTCTTGAAGGGATCTAGCGGCCGAGAATGTTTGCCACCACGAACCCGTCGCAATGTCTTGTTCCTTAAGCGGAACCTATCACGAAATAAATCGCCAAGGCGCCCGGTGACCATCAAAGTACCAATCCTCCACCCCGGCCACCCCATCTTTGTGACCATCTGTTGGCCTGAACCCGGGATCTCTGAGGCGGCTACCAATCTAGGGATGACCGACCGAGGCGAGGGTATCCACCAAAGCGGAGACGTCAACTGGATACAACATGAGAGATCTATCTCGAACAACGGCCCGAACCTGCTCCGGGCTCGAAGAAGGCCCTTCAAAAAGGGGAGGCATTGACATAAGCTTTAATCTCTCGCAAATAAGGCCCGGGGGGGCAGCGGGGAGCAAAGAGGGCTTATGGAACACAATTGAATGAGGCGAGAGGCTGCGAAAGCAAAATCATGCCGAGAGAATCGAGCTTCGTCCACGAGGATAGCGAAAATGAACTTGGATACTAGGATCTTGCTATGAAGAAAGGTCAAGAATCCCCAATCCTCCCGCGCCTTGGGGCGGACACACTTCCACCATGCCACCTTCACCACCCCTTCCTCATTACCCCCGGGCGATTCACGGATAATGGCGGAGATTTCACGCATCTTACTCTCACGGGCGAAATGTGAGGCCATGTAAACATCGTGGAGCATAATACCGACTTTACCCGCGGTAACCACACTGCCAGCCATTGAAAGCTTTCGGCTTTCCACCAATTGAGTGTCGACGCCAAAGCCACCAAGATGTCCTCCCGGATACTGCGGCGAGAAATATCGATGCCAAATGGGATACCAGCCCGGTCTAAAAGCGGCCCACTGTGGCTGCATCCGCCATGGGAAGGCGGACACCACGTGAGGCATAGGCTCAGTGGCATTATAGCGCTTGAAGCATTTCGTCGATTCGATTAGACAACGATGCAATAGAGAAAGTATCCAAAAGCTCCTTCATGTTCGTCAGATTCAACTCCTCGGCTTGCAAGAAAAGAAAGGAATCATCAGCGTACTGACTTCCAATCTGCTGCGATCCATCGGCCATCCGTAACCCCTCTATGACCCCTGCCTCCATGGCGGCGTGCAACAATTGAGATAAGGCTTCTGCGACGATGGTGATGCAAGAAAAGAAAGGAATCATCAGCGTACTGACTTCCAATCTGCTGCGATCCATCGGCCATCCGTAACCCCTCTATGACCCCTGCCTCCATGGCGGCGTGCAACAATTGAGATAAGGCTTCTGCGACGATGGTGAATAAGTAAGGAGCCAGAGGGCAACCTTGGCGAATTCCACAGCGGACACTGTCATATGCTTTGGCAAAATCTAACTTCAGATAAATTATCTGCTGACCTGTTTTCCGCGCCCAGTGAATGCCCTCAAAAGCTGCCGCCACACCCAAAGGCTAACATCATCTTCTTCAGGAAGTCCCAGCGGACACTGTCATATGCTTTGGCAAAATCTAACTTCAGATAAATTATCTGCTGACCTGTTTTCCGCGCCCAGTGAATGCCCTCAAAAGCTGCCGCCACATTATGAAGAATATGCCTGCCTGGAATGAAACCGGACTGCATTGGATTAATTGCCTCCACAAGGACCTCCTGAAGTCTCATAGACAAGGCCTTGGCAAGTCTGCAACACAGAGTCCCCCACCCACTCCCAGTATTCCTGAAAAAACTCCACGGGAATTGACCTTGGGAATCAGTGAGATGCATCCAGTGTTGAGTCTATAATCTAGCGACTCAGCAGTCAATAGATCATGATAAGTCTGCAACACAGAGTCCCCCACCCACTCCCAGTATTCCTGAAAAAACTCCACGGGAATGCCATCTAAACCAGGACATTTGTGGGTTCTTCTCACGAAAGAAATCACGAAAAAATGCTGATGAACAACTTTTTGATATCCGCTGCGACGTGGAGAACATGACCATCGGGCATTTCCAACGGCGACATTGGCGCGCGCATACTTCTTCCACGGCGTGCATACAAGAACATTTTGGAGTTGGTATCGCCTTCTCTCAACCACGTGATCCCTTCACCCTTGCACGAGATGCCGCCTAGACTCATCCTGCTGAAATGAGGCAAGACCTCATTTTCGAACTCCATCGGAAGGTTGAAGTCACGAGGGCTTCGGTTCCCGATATAAAGCGCCAACTAGGGACTCAGCGCTCTTCTTCGAGCCTTCCCGACTTCCCCGGGACTTTGCAAAAGCTTTTCTTTGCCGCAAGTGCTCTAATCATTCCTAACATCGAGTTATCGCGAAAGTCGCGGAACCAAATCTCTTTGGCATTCCCGGGAGAAGTCCATCCTTTAAGAAATCTAGTGTTGATTTAAACACCCGTCCTCGCCCGGCTTGGCGTTCTTTGCGACATTCGCGAAAAATAAGCTGCGGGTAGTGGTCGGGAGACGTAGTGGACAAAATATTACGCGCTGAGTTGAGGCGCCAAGATCAATACCAGCGCATTCACATAGCATCTGTCATGGCGAGCATCGCTTGCGGCACGCCCCAATCCATTGGTTGCACCATGTGAAGGTGGAGTCACCCGAGGACTCTACTAGATGCAAGGAATCCAACAACTTTAACCAACGCTCCCGTTCAAAACCTTGTAGCACCTCCGACCCACGGCCACACCTATCCTGAACGGTTTCCACCATGTTGAAATCACCCGGCGACAACCGGGCCACACCGGCACCCAAAACACCGGCTTATTCCTCAGAGGCGCCCACAATGCTCCTCTCGGCGTGCATTATTGTGGGCATAAACATTGACAATCCCCACTCCTGCCCGCCCTCCTGCCACTTGATGATAACCCATCTACCCCATCGATCCACAAGGGTAAATGTTACTTGAACATTCATCTTCCATGCAATGATAGAGCCACCTTTAGAGGCCCCTGAAGTGGATACAGAATGTTCATGTTGATTCCTCCTGCCACTTGATGATAACCCATCTACCCCATCGATCCACAAGGGTAAATGTTACTTGAACATTCATCTTCCATGCAATGATAGAGCCACCTTTAGAGGCCCCTGAAGTGGATACAGAATGTTCATGTTGATTGTCACTATATAATGTTGTCTAAGTTATAGATAAACTTATGACTAATTAAAGAAATATTCCAGTGGAGGTCTCAACAAGTATACACATAATTACAAAACACAGGTAGTGCCTTGATTTTCATTCACCTTTGGCATACATACCGTGGTCTGAAACAAAGAGCAGATTACTGATTCTTACGTAAAAAATAGACTAATCCGAGGATTGTGCCTAGTGCATCTTCGCATACACCATCTCCAATCTGTGGAATCCATCTCAAACATGTTCCATAAGACAAGTAATATATAGAGCAAGCCAAGTGAATTTCCAAAATCTTACTTGTAGTTACAACTCTATCCTTCTCCAAATATGCAACTAAACCTAAGGAAATGTCAAGCTATACATCATTAGATTCACTTCTCTCTTCTGGAACACCGACCTGAGATGTTTGGTCTACTAGACCGCCACCCTAGGGCCTTACGGAGAAAGGTCTTGAGTAAGCACCGACCCACGAAATATTACCCGGAACAATGGGTGAGATACTTTGCGGCGGTTGTATGACCCAAAGAAGCCGGGCGGCCGGTACCTCATGACAGGGCCTAGCACTCATTCTTGAAGGGGATGTCATAATGGGCACATAGCGCCTACAAGCTAAGGAAGGCAGCGCGATTTGGATGGTATGCGGTGAGCTTCTCAAGTGGGCGGGCCCCCAATGGTGCCGGTTCTCACAACACTCTTCAGGGGGCATTGCAAGAAGGCTCCCCCGCCTTTGGACTACCCGGTAGAGTTGTGCCCATATACAAAGAGGGGACCCCCACGGCCCGACCAACCAGGTACCATTATGGTCAGTTCTGTCTTTGCCAAGTTGCTTTGGTAGAGATTCTTGGCGGCCCGACACTTTGGGCGGAGGGATGGAGAAGTCGGGGCTCTCACCTGCGGCCGGGGCTTCCGCCCCGGCATTCTACTATTGACCATATCTTCACTCTGCGAACACTCATAGGGATAGCCGGAATCAGCGCCCGAGACCTGTCTTGTTGCTTTGTGGATTTCGCAAGGCTTTTTGACCACAGTTATGCCTCGGGGATAAGTTGTGGGACAGATTGAGGCAGCTAGGGGACCCCAGTCGACTTGCGAATGCTATATCTGATTCTATCTGAGGCTTGCTCCGTTCGTCTCCTGCTTGTCCAGGGAGCAGTTGTTAGTGGCATTGGGATTGCGCCAGGGGCTGCCCACTATCCCCCCCGGCGCTCTTGGATTGTACATTGACCAGCTAGAAGAATGGCTAGGCGAGCGGGAGGCCTTCGGTTGATGCACCACATAATCCGGCAACTCATATATCTTTGATGATGTATACCCCGGAGGACATGCAGCGCCACCGATGCTTTGGAGACTTTACGCCCAATTCAGCGGCATGAGAGTTAACTTGGCCAGAGCGAAGGTGCTGCCGGGTCCCATCATCCCGACCCCGCCTTCCCTCATTCACTTACCGGCGGTGTAGTGGAGGTGGCTCGATCTTATAAGTATTTGGGCATTGAGTTTTCTACTACCACACATGGGATCCATCCATCGGTTTCTGGTCCCAGTCGCAGTCGGAAAGCCACACAGATGCAATACAAAACAACGATCACAAGGCGGTATGCATGGGGTCACGAGGCACACTTCTTCGGCGCTTGGTTGAACTGGTCCTTCCGGGGGCGGTGATATCCCTCACCACTTGGAACGATCTAGGCAGTGCAGAAGGCCTTCTTGGCCCTGCACCGGGAGTGAAATCCACGGTCCCCATATCGATCTTGCTCGAGAGACAGCTTCCTTCCATTCTGAGGGTCATTACTTGGGCGTCACATTATTTACTTCCGGAAGGTGGTGGCTATGGATGAAGCCCGCGCCCAACCTTGCTTTGGCGTTGGCGATGGGGCCCAAATCGACTCAAAGCTTCTTTGGAAAGACAAGCAAGCCCGTGGTTCTCGCGATGGAATGTGCGAACATCTGAGATGTGGACCAATGCATACACCGAAGAACGCCGCCCTTGAAGCGCGATTTCTTGATGCTTGCTTCATGGCCAAGCTTTGGGATCTGAGAGGCCACATCACATGTCAAGGTGGCAAATTATCGGCAATGAGTTAATCCCATGCTCATGTGGGGCCCACACCACTACATGCGCACCCATCTACCTATGAAAAAAGCGTAGGGTGATTGCTTCCATTCGCCGCAGTGCACACCACCTCGCATTGAGGCAGGGGAGATGGATTCGAGCCGTGTGAGGGCCAGTCCGCCGGTCTTTATCCAATCGCGCCATTGAGGATGAAAGTCACGCCCTCCGGGCTGTCCGTGTCTCTGCATATCCTGGCTCGGTATGCTCGGTTAGTTGTGCCCCATCGGGCCCGCATGATGAGCTCTTGAGCATGGCCTCTCAGTAGGCTTGTTGGGATCGTACCTGCGGGAGATAATGGATCACGGGACTCGGTTATGCCCTTTGTCCGGCATTAACCTCGGTTGCATTCTTGTGATTATGTATATAATTGTGCGAGATGTCGGCATCCTTATTGCTACTAAGGTTTTCCTCAAAAACCCTTCGGTGGGGGTTTTTAATCCCAGGTAGTAATCGCTTTCTTTGCTCTCTCTTTGTACTTGGGTCCCATAGGCCAGTTGGTCTCCGTGGACGATAAAATCATATTCTATTCTATTCTATTCTCTACCTATGCTTGTGTTTATTTTTGGGCAAGCTTATAAAAATGAATATGATCTAAGTGCTCTCTCTTTGTACTTGGGTCCCATAGGCCAGTTGGTCTCCGTGGACGATAAAATCATATTCTATTCTATTCTATTCTCTACCTATGCTTGTGTTTATTTTTGGGCAAGCTTATAAAAATGAATATGATCTAAGATTTTTCGCTTCCAAGAAAAGAATTTTGCAGTTGTCTCCATGTCAAGCTCATGTTGGGTCTCGATATAGTTCATGAAATTCACTACTGTGTAATGGCCACTCTCTAGCTCTCCACTTCAAAGAACCATAGCCCTCTCACCATATCTTTTCCTATCTTTTGAAAACATATAACCTTATCGATCTAGGCCACATTACATGTGTTAGAACAAGATCAAATTTTATTCATGCAAGTAAGGCGCAAGAAAAATGATCAATGCTGCGCATCAAAAATAAACTTTCCACCAGTCTTGCTCATCGATCGATTAGTAATATCTCACCAGCATGTATCCTAGTAAATGTTGGCCATCGTCGTGATTGGACCACGATGAAAGTGGAAAAAAAACGCAAGTCCCCAAAGAACACCGTGTATTCTTTGTGGCTCAAGAAAGAGATTGGATATGCCACAGATATGCGATGGTTCAAACACGACAGTAGCCACAATTTATGGCGATAGCCGCAGCATCTCCTAATTGGCTTCTGATTGACTTCTTACTAGAGTAAAAAGCACAAAACTAATTCCCAATGGGGCCCCGAAAAATGCGAAATTAATAATTGCCCCAATACCTCCAGGAACCCTAAAAATGCGAAATTCTAGTACTTTAAGATTTTAGGTTTAGGGTTTCTTCTCATCCTGGAACACAGCTATGGCGTCGGAGCGCGTCCAAGCAAGCGGCATAGCCGTCGGGCTCAACAAAGGCTTTGTTGTGACGCCGCGGCAGCTGAAGCCACGTCCTTCTGCCAACAAAGGGGTTAGTCTGTGTTTTTTTTTCCTCCTGAAAACTGTTTATTGATGGAAGCCTGTTTCCGTCGGAACAGAGGTTGCAAAAGCGAACAGGATTTATTCGGAAACTGATCAGAGAAGTTGTCGGTTGGGCTCCTTATGAGAAACGTATTCAAGAGCTTCTGAAGGTTGGTAAGGATAAGAGGGCACTTAAAGTTGCTAAGAAAAAACTGGGAAGCCATATCAGGGCAAAGAGGAAACGTGAAGAAATGGCCACTGCTGTTCGGAAGCAGAGGTTTGTGAAGTTTTCATTGTGCTAGTAGATTCTATATTTGTTTTTGCTTTTCCATGTTGCTTACTTGTATCTGCACAGAGCTGCTGGAGGATCTGACAAGAAGAAATGAGGAGTGGAAATTTACACCAGGATGTTTTTCTCAAGTTTTCAGATGGTATATAAACGACTTTTTGGGTTGCAAGATGCCACATTCTTTCCATATTATGTTCCGTTTTTTAATCTAAGTTGCAAATGAAATTACAGCATTGAAGCTGGAAGTACTCTAATGCTTGGTCAATATATATGCTTTGCTCTTGTTTTCCGTTCCCTTGTTTCAATACTGTAGATAACTTGTCCCAAATATTCCCTATGCATTAACTGATTCAGGACCAGATCAAATTTCTCTCTTATCAAACTACCCGATGGAGAGGTTGGTGCTTTTATTTTTTTTTCATTATTTAAGTTCTTGCATTCTTTTCATGAATACAATAGGGAAAATTTGGGAAAACTCACCAAAGCATCTTGTTTAACCCAGTCCCTTTATGTTTTTACACGATGGTCCTGTAGAACGTGTTTGATTTCATAAAATTTATTAGGGGTTTTATGAAGACTGCTTTTCAAAAATGTTAGTTGAGAAGGGCTTCCAAGCCAAGAACTTTTTTTTTCTCATAGAGCGTCCTTAGAATCCGTCATTATGTTTGATTAGTAAATAACGTATATTTCTCAATTATATAACATAACAATAACAAGCGCCTCAAACATTTCTTTGGTGTGAAACCTTTTTAAGTTGGATCATGTGCGAACATTTTTTTGATGTGAGTTTGGCACTATTTATGAGTTTGCAAACATTTCTATCATGTAAAAACTTTGGAGTTTTGGCACTATTAACGCCCACCACTTAATAATGCGCTGACTACTTTTGGTGTGAGTACTTGGTTTCGAACTTGGTGTGAGAACATAGGAGTTAAACTGCATTGTTCGGTCATGATAGAGCGATACACTTAACAATGACCAAGTGTTTCCTATTATCAAACAAATGAATGAGCTTGGAGCGATATGGAGGACTACTTAAACAAACGCACGGTAATGCTAATCAGAAGTGATTCTACAGGAAAAGTGAATGAGTTGAATGTAGAATGAGTTGAATGTAGACAGAACGCTATCCTCAATTTCCATATTGTTATGTAACTTGCTAATGAGAACAGTTATACTCTGTAAATGCTAAATCATGGCAATATATCTATGGATACAAAATTACAGAACTGGCTAGAATATGGAGTGAATGGTGCATAACTGCCTAACGTCTCATCTAGTGGGCCCGTCTCAGAAAGTTCCATCGAGGAATTTTCTGGAGGTCTAATTTCCCGGGCATAATGAGCACATCAAATTTCCAGCTCTAGCCCTTTTTCTTCTCTGGCTCTGTTTCTTCGGAAGGCAAATTTGAGACCAACCAACACAAAACCACAGTAAAGTTTTCTCTACCTTATGAATGCTGAGTCTTGAAACTACACAATCTTTTACGATCCGCCGCAAAAAAAACAATTTTTATACCAGAATAGATGAAATTGAATGAAATTCAGTTCTTGTACAACAAAGGCAAGATGCCAAGGTTTCTGAGACCGAACTTTCTTTCCACAATGCAAAATTGAAGGCGGTACCACTGAGGTCAAAATGGATTTAGTTAATGCCACAAAAATCCCCATCGGGGCATTCATCTGACGATGATGACGAGGATGCAATCACGATGGCAAAGAGGGAAGGGTACATTTGATATGAAAACAAGCTCCACAGTTATGGTCTTGGCAGAACAGGGCACTTCTGGCCACAAGCTCCAAGACTAACAAAAAAAATAAATCAATAAATCATAACAATAGTAAAAGGTGCCACCCATGAGGTGGCACACATCCATCCATCATCACTGCTGAATAACAATATAAGGCAAGGCTCCTACCCAGACTGGAAAATAGAAAGTACGACTGAGGACTAGGGCTTCCAGATATCAGCAGCAAAGTCATTGCAATGGCAGTGGCAGACATAGAATAATGGTTAGGGTTGACCACTTCATCCGTCCCTCCTGTGCATATTGTGCATGTAGGTTGAAGAGCATCGGGCTTCAATGGTAGCCTGCCAAAGATGACTCCACCAATCCAATGCATTACCCAAGAGGTGTTAGGCTCATACTCTACCTATACGCAGTACTAGATTTATTGAGCCTAGCATGCTAAGGCCGCATGCAACTAGAGGACGACGATTGCTCATTCATCTGTACTTAACTCCACCAATCCAATGCATTACCCAAGAGGTGTTAGGCTCATACTCTACCTATACGCAGTACTAGATTTATTGAGCCTAGCATGCTAAGGCCGCCCGGTAGACTCTATACACCAATGGTCCAACTGTCACCGACATTGTACATCGCCCGTCAACCCGCTACGCACAACCAGACGGGCTCCTATGCAAAGGCCACATATAACTAGGAATTATTAGGTCTAAGCTAGAAGCATCATCCACAATGGCTACTAGGTTTCCACCGCCCTTCCCGCATACACAAGAGGTACAAAGAATGATCAACCATCATCATAGGACATCCATAACTTGAAAATTGACATAGACTCAACTAATCCTAATCACAAGAAAACTAACTTATAGTTAGGGTTCATTGATTAGGGTTCTTGAACTAGGTTCTAAGGTAGTTTTACAAAAGATATAACATGCACATCCCAGATCATCTACCTACTCATCTATACCAAATACTAGCACTACCTCTGGATGCTACAGTCTTCATGCCTTGCGGGGTGTTTGGTAAAGAGCTACACTCCATTGTACGCACGGTGCTGGGCTTGAGCTTGTCCACATTCTTGTCGAACATGATCCTGTGTTCCGAGCTGCGAGAGATTCATTTGACGGTTTGCAAGGCCTAGTTATAGGTTACGATTCACTTTTGATACATTGCTTTTCACTTTTGATACATTGCTTCAACTGAGCGTGATCTTCATTGCTCTACACTTGAATACGTGCTTGTTCCGCAATTGTTCGGCATGTCATACAAATCCTTATAGCCTGCAGTCACTCGTAGTTGGATACAAGTGGCCCTGTATATGGTGGTTGTAAACTCCACTACAAGGTATTTGTGTGCCTGCACTCCCTCCACATTTTGACCCTGAGAGGTGAAGCAGGGTTTTCTATGCTATTTAGAAGAGGATACCAGGAGAACCTTGTTCGTGGTCAAGTTGGCAAAAAGTACTGAGTGTGTCTAGATGTTTCCGCATACTTGCAAGGGTATAAGCTAAAAGACCTACACCATCTGCATACATCAGTTGCCTAATGATGTGATGATTGAATCAAGCTATTCCTCATGTTGATCAATGTATAGTTCAAATAGTGGGAGAGAGTGGACATCCTTGGCAGCAGAAAACCGTTAAGTCTTTATCAAACCAAAAAAACATCTCCATAACATACTAAAACAAAAAGTTTCAAGGGACTCGTCTCCTCAAGGCACGGGTCGCATGTGGCGGTGTCATCCGAAGATCGACTTCTCAAACTTTGTGAAGTCCTGTTACGAGCTTCTGGCAATTCAGGATGAAATGCCCTCCTCGGACGACTGGGATCTATAGGTACTAGAAGATGATTGGGGCAAGATCTAGAGATGGGTGTGGAACCCAATTTCGGCCCCTAAGGCTGCGTGTTGTTGTGGCAATTAGTGCACCAATCCTTGAGGGCGAACACGTGGGTTCATAGGATAAAACCACTTATCAGCAATTTGTGTCCAATGTGCGGTGGCTGCACTGAGACCGTGACACTGCATGTTCTTGTGCACAGAGATTCAACCCACATGGCATTGGGTCCAATGCCTCTGTCATACCTCTCTATTCAGATTTGTTTATTGCCTTAGGCTTCCCATACAGGTTCTATTTCGATAATCTATCCCAGGCCTCCCATAGAGGTTAATCTATCTCAGGCTTCCCATAGAGGTTTTATTTCGATAATCTATCACCAAATTTTATTTGGTGTCAGCGAATCCAGGGATAAGAGAGCTTTTGTTATTTAGCAAAATAGAGAAATTGAAAAATGCATCTGCAGATTTAAGAATCAAATTTGTTCTGGGATATCTTCAAGATAGAAAATCGCTTAATGGAATGGCAATTTCCACTCACAAGTAGGATTTTAGGGGGAAGAAGGAATGATTTGTCTTAGAATCATGTGAGCTGATTAGCATATTTAATTTTGTTGTAGAATCCAGCAGAGATGCACAAACAGAGGAACTGGAATAGGATCCTTTATGTGCGGCAGTTATGACGCTTCAGACGGCTAAAGCATACTCTAAACTAGAAAATCTATGGCGACCAAATCTATAAAGAGGCCATTGGATTGGAGAAGCTGCTGAGCTAAAATCTAACACTACATAAGCAGAAGAAGAAGGATAGCTGATTTCCAAGGACTCCGGATCTTCTAAAATGGCGCCATAGCCATGGACTTCTCGAGCTTCTTATTTACAACCATGGTCATCATGTTTGAACCAACATGAAATAAAAAAAACTCCGTGTATTTTTTCTCTTGATGTGGCTTTAACATGACACTCGCGAAAAAATTCGTTAAGCCCACAAAAACCTGTGTATTTCTTTTGGTTCAAACATTACCGTGTTTGATAATTAAGGCGCTCATGGACTTTCCTTCTACGATCACGATTCTCCATAAATTCTTTCTTCATGTGATCTGATAGAGGACGTGTCAGCCTAATGTATGTTGTTGACTAGCACTCCTTTTAATTACTTGGCACTCCTTTTTTAATCTTTTGGTTTTTTTTTAAGTACACGTGTTGACTCAAGTATTTTTCTGGAGCGAAAATATTCCATCAAACAAAAAAGGGAACTGGCTTATATATGTTGTTAAAAATATAGTGTAAAGCAAGGGCAATTTCAATAAAAGACCCTTTACTTTCTTTTATAAACATTTCGTTCTTCCCTATAACACAAATTGAGTGGTGCATCTAAAGGTTACATATGGGATGAGCCTTGAAAGCTTGACCATAACATACCCTGAGCGGGGCTTAATCCTAGGTATCAATGGTACAAGCAGTAGATGTTAATGGACCTTTTCTTTCTTTCTTTCTCACTCATTGGAGATTAGCAAGGCCAGCATATTAACATTGAAGATGTAATAATTGGGATGAGCCTTGAAGGCTTGAAGACATGATTGCAGTATTAGTGTTAGCATCCAACAAAGTTTTCATCAAATGCATAGGGGTCATGATATTAGCATCCAACTGAGTTTTTACCAAGTACGTAGGGGTCTATTTTGGGTTGTTATTTCTTGGACTCAAAATGTATCTTAAAAGGCATTTTTACAATTTTACAAATATATTACAAATGCCCTACAAATATTTATAAATAGGAAAGGCATTTTTCTCAAGCACTGCAGCAATTTTTGTTGGAAAAACATTTAGATCTTCTTGAAAATCTCTTAAATAGTTCAATATAGAAATATGAGAACCAAGGCCATCCAATTTCACATATGGAAAATTGAGCCATTCTATATCACTGGAACAAAATGCCCAACACTAGTGGGCGCATTCTGGTAAGTTCCCTAACACCATGTACTATGAGAAAAGCTCAATTGAGGTACTTTATCCTTAAAAGACTAATACCACCATGGGTTTTTTTACCAAACCTTGAAGGCCAAACCTATTTGTCAATTATAATTGCACATACTTGGAAATTGCAAAGATGTACTAAAATGCCAAAAAGAATTAAAAGACTAAAAATGCCAAAGGAAAACCATGATCCTTTCATTCAATGTGACTCCCTGTGCACTACAAGACACAGTTATAATAAGTTTATTGCGACAAAAAACATAAGGGAACATATTATCCATTTACAGGATCGTCAATGTTTACACATAAGGAACTAAAGAGCCAAATACGAACCACGATTTAGTACAAGAGTGACTGGCCCAGGAAGCACCTCATACAGAAGGCCCTTTGGTAGATGATCTACCACTGCATAATGCTCAAGGTCTTCCACATCAGCAACACATACTGCTAAAGGAGTTGTCAAAGATCTTCCTTTGATCTCGTACATCTTCTGAATGGCAGCTGCAGAGCTAAAGAGGAAGCAAAAGAAAGTAAAGAGTTAGAAATACTTTAAGCTTATACAGCATTTCCCTTTCAGATATAATATCCATGTTGCACTAATCACCATACCATGCATCACAAGCGAGCCCATAAAGCGTGTCTGTTGGCACTGCTATGACATGGCCTGCCCGCAAAGCACCCACTGCATCATTAACATGGTTTGGTACTGCTCTCAATACTGCACCCATGTCTGGCACATCCTTTCTCATGCACTTTAAAACCATCTGATTGATTATTCTGATTCCCAATCCTTGTGATTTTGCTATGATTAGCCCATGGATGGTGGTGGTAATAAATAACTTGTTACAGCAAGGGAAAGATTGCAACATAACTATTGACAGCAACGAAGCTAGCAACGAGAAAATATCTCATTAGGTCTTTTCCTTCAGAACATACCCCACCGCACATAACAAAATAGACCTTACCTTCTTCCCTATGGACAAATCATAATTTACTTTTAGGTCTCGGTGCCGAAGCATTGTAAAGCAAGAGAACTTACTCAAAGTGCCTACAAATATAATGAAGGTCCAGCAAATCAGTTTCATCGTCGCAAACAAGTAAGCTAGTCAGGAAGAACACGCTTCCTTCACCCTCGACTTCGACTTGAGTTTTTTGCGATCATGAGAGCGTACCCTAATCCAAAGATTGAAACTTGCAAACAAGAATGAAAGCAAGGGTGGATAATGCACGGAGGTTCCACCACGATGCATCGGCCTCTTGAGCTAGGTCTCGTGCCACAAAAAGGACCTGTTCCTGCCGGAAGGCTGAAAGGAAGAAGCGCGCAAGGTGATTTCTCAATGCATTAACCTCTGGCATGACGGAGGTAGCTACTTCCTTGTCGAGGTCCATGGTGTCCATGCTGTTGCACTTCAGTAGGGACCTCAACTGGCGTGAAGTCGATGAAATCATCCATGCAGTACTTGGCGAGCTCATAAAGCACTTGCGCTTTAATAGGAAGTGAAGGATAAATCTCTTTTTAAGCCTGAACCGGAGACCAAAATTTTTGAACAAGAATTGAAAGACTCTCTTCAGAATACTCATCTTGTTCTCTTTGATTGGTCCCATAGGCCAATTATCTCCATGGACGATAAAAATACATTCATTCAGTCATTCTTTCGTTCAAAATTGTGGTTCCTCTTTCAAATGGTTGAAGTCTTCCAACTGCTTCCCTTTAATGGCCCAGTTTTGCCTTTGACACACCCGCATTTTGCCCCTTAGCGACCACCTTTGCCCTTTAATAGCCAAGCTTAAAAATTATCGTGAATTGGACAAGATATAGGTTTATTGTTGGGCACTTGCCGGATTCGCCCAGGCGAACCCGCACCCCTGACGTGGCGGGAGCGTCGCGGGGGCAGGCCTGTGTGGCATCAGCTACCAGGTTCGCCCAAGCGAACCCAAACCCCGGTTTGCCATACGTGTGTGGCGATCTGGGCCACCTGCAATAACTGCCGGCGGAGGGGGCAACTAGCTTTTATGGCACTTGTACCACCTGCACCATCTGCAATAAATGCCCCCTGCCGGGTTCGCCCAAGCGAACCCACCGGCGGAGGGGGCCACCAGTTCCTATGACACTTGTACCACCTATGGCACGTACCACCTGCAATAAATGCCCCCTGCCGAGTTCGCCCAAGCGAACCCACCGGCGGAGGGGGCCACTAAATCTTATCACACTTCCACCTGCAATAAATGCCCCCTGCCGGGTTCGCCCAAGCGAACCCACTGGCGGAGGGGGCAATAGCTTTTATGGCATTATGGCACTTGTACCACCTGCAATAAATGGACCCGGGTTCGCCTAAGCGAACCCTCTGATGGGCCCATTAGCACGTGGAGGTGGGGTGGGGGATGGGCCCATTACCACGTGGGGGTGGGGTGGGCCATAGATGCTAATAATGCACTCTAATGCACTCTAAGGGTCTTAGCTCCGCAATAAATGCCCCCTGCCGGGTTCGCCCAAGCGAACCCACCGGCGGGGGCCACTAGCACGTGGGGTGCCATTCACACGTGGAGTGCCATTCACACATGGAGTGGCATGCAGAAGCCTGACCGGGTTCGCCTGGCATATCTCGTCAGGCACGCTGAACATCTTCGGCCCATAGAAAGATTCGCCTGGGCGAATCCTTCTGCGAGCCAAAGGGCTATTCTTGTCGACAAAGTGTGTACACCCAGGTGCTGTGCAAATCCACCGCTGGGCAATGGTAGGGGCCCGACCGCTTTCAACCGACGTCACCCTTCTTACGAGGCACCAAATGCCATGGTATTCCCTGCCACAAAACAAATACGGTTAACAAGCACACAAAACAGACCTAGCGGGTTAAGACATTGCGAGTTGGGGTACCATTCTACGATGCTACCAATGCGTCCAGGAAGATCAGCGCCGCTCTGCAGGCCAAACGGCAGGGGACGCTCATCCATGCCGACTGGCGGAACTGCCTCTGAGTAAGACATGGTCGCTGGCGGATAAATGGAGCGTGCTCTCAAATAGATATCTGAATTATAGGTGAACATGAGAACTAACATAAGCAATCAGCAAGGTATACTATCATAGCAGAACCCGATTGGTTTGCGAACTTCGTTTTGGGAGCCAATAAAGTGTGCGAATCTCGAACTATTTCTGCGGACAAAAGTCCGCGACCCGTTATCAACCTTGTATTTGAATTTTCATTTAAATAACCAATGGTCCATTGTTAAAAGTTTATTGCCTATCATGATCCTGACACCTTAACTTAAGACCGTAATTTGAAGTCTAGACTACCCTTGGCACATTAATTACTAATATTTTATTCTGGATTAAGCCTAGGTACAGACATCCAAAACCAGTCCAGGTTACCTGTGACATGGTCGGATTTTTCGGTTCCTGTTTAAATACAAGGAGAACCTTAAATAATATTCATACCTTTCCCAAGTATTGGAGTTAACTTCGAGACACTTAGTAAATTTTTCTTATTTCATACTATCTCATCTGCCCTTCCTACCAAATGGGTCCAAAAATCCATGAACCTCCATTCCTTTTGTTTGTTCATAAGAAATTACAAATTGTTAAGCATTTTCTGATGGCCTGAATGTTAACCACATCATTATATGGATTAGTTAATGCTGGCTTAAACTTTTCCCAGATCGAAATTTCATATCAATATCTACCCTTCTTATATTTTTATTTAAACTCTACTAGACAGGGTCTGTTCATTCTAGTTCTTTAAGGAGTAATGTACATATGCTTCCCTTATTATTTTTTATTTTTTATTCCTTTAAGTTAGATAATAGGAAAACTGGATATAAATCTATAACAGGTCTGATGCAAGATTGCTTTATAATTCAAAGGCAAAGCCAGATTATTTGCTAAAAGCCATATGTCTTAAATATTTCTGAAATGAAGAACGTTATCATAGTCATTGTTTCGTAATGTCTCCTATCCGAGACATCTCAAAATCTATAGGTTTTCAACATTTAAAAACTTTAGATATCCGAAATATTAAACTAATATGCTATGTCCTAAGTAGAGTAAAGAGTAGACGATATCACTTCCTCCCACTATTGCATTTGCAGCAGTAAGCTTTAGGAAAGTAATACGACCTGAACATCTTATAGATGACTCTCATTTGCAGAAAGGTAAGATCATTTTTGCGTGCCAAAACAAAATCAAAGAAGGCTTTGTTGCTCAGTTTGCATTCTTCATTGTGCTCCTTTTGCTTATGCTCAAAAACATGACGAAAAAGAGAGTATGTAGATGAAACACCTTACCGCTCGGACTAGCTTCAGCTTGAGGTCGGGCTCGTAGTTGGGCGTGGCCAGAAGTCGGAGTTGGCCTCCGCAAGCTTGCTACTACTAAAGCCAAGAGGCGCTTATACCAGAACTTGGGGTAGGCTGCGGAGTGTTGGGCAGGGACAAAGCCAAAGTGTTGGGTGATAAGGCTGAGTGACAATTCAAAAGAACTTGCCTAAAATTAAAAAACCCCTTTAATATTAAATTGCCATCCAAAATTTACACTACCCCTGTTTCTAAAGCTTGAGCTCGGGCTCCGAATCAAAGAACCCGTGGCGCGCTTAGCGAATCCGACACATGACACACCTGCCATGGGGTTAAGCCTAGCCCGAACCCGGTGGGACTCCCCATCACCAGTGGGCGAATCCAAAGGACCTACAGGGCCGTCTTGCGACCCGGGTTATTATGCCGAACCGGTAGAACCTCTGCCGCACGCCTGCGGGTTTATGCGCACGCCTGCGGGTTTGTCTTTGCCGCCACCCGCCAACGAAGATATTTTTACGCCATGCTTTCGGGGTTAAGCCCAGCGAACCCGATAAACGCTCGCTGCGATCGCCATGCACTGCTTTATCTGCCATGCACGCCACAAACCGGGTTCACCCAGCGAACCGGTAGGAATGCCCGCGGACGGGGTTGGCGCGACCCTCCATACGTCGTCCCGGGTTCGCTTAGGCGAATCAGAGCCCGGATAAGCCCGGCCGAATTTTTCGGGTTAAGCACTGGGCCCGATTAATTCGCGAACTTCGTTTCAGGAGCCAATAAAGTGTGCGATCTTCATAGCAAGCCGCCAATTTGTTAAAATGACTAGTGTTTAGTATTAGTTAAAGCTAAATATTGAAATTTCATTATGCTATATCAAAATAGAACATTTAGCGAACTTCGTTTCAGGAGCCAATAAAGTGTGCGATCTTCATAGCAAGCCGCCAATTTGTTAAAATGACTAGTGTTTAGTATTAGTTAAAGCTAAATATTGAAATTTCATTATGCTATATCAAAATAGAACATTTAAAAAGATTAAACCCATCATAAGAAATGTTTTTCCATTAAGTGGGGGATCCATCCAGACATTGAATAAGGGAGCTAGGCTCCTTAATTTTTGATTGAAGTCTTTATTTCCGTATTCGAGTTCTTCCTTGTCAGTAAAAAGTCTAATAAAAATTTTAGGGCTTCGATGAAAAATACGGCAAATACCATTGACTTATATCCAAAATTCGTTGGAGCATGGCATACAACGTCAAATTATCTGGATAAAGGTATTGGGGATTTTGAAGCCTCTAGATCATCCTTTCGTAGGAAAGAAACCTCCCTGGTTTTAAACCATCAGCCACAAAACGCAAGAAAACGAGCCAGTAGTCAAGATAGGATGCCCATCAATGTTGAGGGCCTAGATCTCTCCTCCAATCTTTTTGCTTTTTGCTACGGGACAAAAGTAAAAAAATGTTTTATAAAGGAGACTTTAGAATGGCTATTAATATATGCCTTTACAACCTTCTTTCGTTCACAAACCATTCCTAGAGCATAGGATTGGACTAATAGGGGGAAAAAAAAGGCATGTTTTGGACACAGTTGCATTCTATTCTACTCTATTCATCTACTTCCAGGAGGTGGTCAGTATGGACAATACTTGCCTCCCTAATCTCACTTACACCATGGCAATGGGGCCTCAGCGCCTAAAGACGTGTTGGCGGGAAAAGAGAGCTCAATGGCTGGCCAAATGGAATGTGCAGGAGCACAGGTGCATCCGAGTGCAAATGGAGGCAAACCATCACAGCCTCAGACCATGCCTTGATACATGCTTCCTCAGCAAGCTACGGGATGCTAGCACCCTTGAACAGGCCAAGATGGCACATTACCAACGCCACATAAACCCCATGCTAGAGCGGGGCTCGCAATACTACCTGCGCACCTATCTACCCATGAAAAACCGCAAATCCATTGCCTCTATCCGCACAGGTGTACACTATCTCAGGATTGAGACGGGGAGATGGACTGTGAAGCCGCGCCAGGAGAGGATTTATCAACGCTGCTAAGTTGGAGTTGTGGAAGACGAATGACATATACTTCAGAGCTGTCCGACATATGATGACATTCAGACACGCTATGCTGAGCTGGTCCGGCCTGGCCAGTCCATGTATGAGATATTGAGCACGGCCTCGGTGCGGATGGTGGGATCATACCTTCAAGAGGTCATGGATTGCCGGGATCAGCTCGGTCCTTGGGCATTCACCTAATATGTGTACATATTTATTTCTTTCCCCTCTGTACAGTTTGACAACACTTTTATTCTTGTCATGATTTTTCCCCTGAAAACCCTTCAGGGCAGGGTTTTTTTTTTAACCCGGACAGTAATACGTTTGATGGCTTCCTTTTTTAGTCCCATAGGCCGATTAGTCTCCGTGGACGATAAAAGCTCTATCCGATCGTATCCTATCCTATCCTATCCTATCCTATCTTATCCTATTCTATTCTCTTGATTCAAGATCATTGGCCTTCTGATCTTTAGACTTGTATGTGTAGCCTTGCCTTTTTTCTTGCTTGTCTAGTTTTGTTTTTTGTTTTATTGTATTTTATATATTGAATTGTGGCGGATCTTACCCCCTAGTCTGATTGTGGGCTTAATGCCTGTGTTCACTATACTGTCTCATGGCTCCTGGTAGTTTTCATACTCGGTGAAAAAGGATTATCGCTTGATTAAAAAGCAACAGCTACAGATGACCTTCTTTCTTGAACCTTTTTGTAAGCCAAACCCAAACCTCGAACTTTAATTATTTAAGGTGTTCTTTTTCAAATCCTTTTTATGACCAATAGTAAATATTTCAAGCCCAATGCTTGATGCACATCCTCCACAATGAAGCTGTCAATGAAATTAATGTGCATGGTACTAGCTATGGCGGATTTGTAGCTTTCCACATGGCTCATTAGGCTTCTCATTTGATAACCAAAGTGATTATCTTTAGTTCTGGTATTTGCATGGATAAAGCTTCTGAACAACAACTTTTAGTCGACTCCAAATGCCCACATGTTTCATACTTGCTCATTCCAAATGACCTCGTTAAAGTAAAGAATGCCATTAACTTTTCACTGTATAAAACTTTTTTACATGTCCTACATTTTTCGATGTCCTAGCTTTAGCAAGTAAGCAAATCTTCCTTGGTCCCTTTCATATTTTTGTTTGAATAGGGGAGGATGGGCACATGCAATGCTTAACCATTTATGGATGTGTAATTTTTTTCCTTTTTTTGAGGAGATAGACAAAGTAGACGAAAAACATCGATGTGGCGGGGAAACAATTTCGTCAAGGTTCTGTAAGTTGGAGAAGAGAACAAAGGTAAGCTCTCGTAACTGGCTAGAGAGGGCACTTCTAATGCTTAGAGCTCGAGCACGAGTATAGATCATTGATGATACTAACAAGCTTTGGATTCTTATTTCAGATAAATGTTTATTGTTTCATTTTCTGGATTACATTGTTGCATTGTATCAGACAGTAATGCAATCTAACTCCTTGCTCATGTAAAATCAGATTTGTCTTTTAATCCCCATTCTATTATTTACAATGCATCGTGATTATGATCTACGTCGTTTGGATTTTTATGGATCTTGAAGGTAAGCAAGTATAAAATGTACTCTATTGCGTTCTCCTAATTTTTTTAACATTGATTTGGCATGTGAATGCATTACGATAATGTTGATATATAGTCAAAATTTCATGGATTTTGAAATATTTGTAGTACAGATCAAACAAAGGGATCAGATAGATTTCACTTTTAAGCCTCTTATAGATTTAATTGCAGATATAGCTGCTTTGAACTGGATGGTAAGGTCATCAAGTAGTAGATAAGATAAGATAAGATAAGATAAGATAAGATAAGATAAGATAAGATAAGATAAGATAAGATTGTCTAAGGTGAGTAAGTTATATCGATAACTTGGCCCCCCGTGCTACATGTCAATCACTTGCAACATTGTAGGCCAACATGGAGGACATGTCGTGCTATTGTGGGCCTTGTACAAGCCGGCTATTGAGTATGCATAAATTGTGACGTTCCCTAGAGTGTATGCTATGATATATGTATATTCTATGGCCATGCCCATGTACACTTTTGTGTAACTTGAACCATGTATTCATACATCTGTATAGAATGGCATTGTGATATGTATAAGTTGCCTTTGTTTGGTTTCATAAATGTTTACTAGATGGGGTGGTTTCACAAAGATAGTTTGTGAAAAATGCTGGTAGAAAAGAGTTCCAAAAACTTTTCTCAGAGTCTGTCCTTAGAATGGGTCATGATATTTGGATTTGTAAAGAATTTTATTGTGGCAGGAATAAATTTAGCATGGCAGCTAACTGCCTCGAACATTTCTTTGTTGTAAAACTTTTGGAATGGGGCACTATGAATGTCTAATGTATGATAATGCACAAACTATTTTGGGTGTAAAACCATTATAGTTTGGCATTAATATCCCGATGTTTGATAATAGAATAGAATAGAATAGAATATGATTTTATCGTCCACGGAGACCAACTGGCCTATGGGACCCAAGTACAAAGAGAGAGCGGGGGCCATAACGAGTCCGCGTATCCATTACCTCCCCGGAGGTACGATCCCAACAAGCCCTCAGAGGCGTGCTCGATTAGCTCATGCAAGGCCCGATGGGGCACAACTAACCGAAATACAGAGGCGGATATGCTCGAAATGCAGCCGACACGGACAGCACGGAGGGCGTGACTTTCATCCTCAATGGCCTGCTTGGCAAAGATCATGCGGACTCTCCCCACGCGGCTCGAATCCATCTCCCCCGTCTCAATCGCGAGGTGGTGTGCACTGTCGCGAATGGAAGCAATCTGCGCTTTTTCATGGGTAGATGGGTGCGCAGTAGTGAGCATGGGATTAACCTGGCGTAGATAATTTGCCACCTTGACATGTGATGGGGCCTCTGCATCCCAAAGCTTGGCCATGAAGCAAGCATCCAAATCTTGCTTCAAGGCGTAGCGTTCCTTCGGTGTATGCATCGGTCCACATCTGTGTGCCTCGCATTCCATATGGCGAGAACCACCGGGTTGCTTGTCTTTCCAAGAAGCTTTGAGTCATTGCGGGCCCATCGCCACTTGCCAAAGCAAGGTTGGGCAGCGGGCTTCATCCATAGCCACCACCTTACGGAAGTAAATAATGTGGCGTTCAAAGTGCGGCCCTCCGTAATGGAAGGAAGCCCTGTCTCTGGAGCAAGATCGATATGGGACCGTGGATTTCACTCCCGGTGCGGGCCAAGAAGGCCTTACATACTGCTTCGAGATCGTTCCAAGTGGTTAGGGATATCACGGCCCCACACTTCTGCCCCATAGGGAGGACCGGTTCAACCAAGGCCCCCCCAACAAGTGTGCTGGTGACCCCATGCATCTGACTCTGCCCTTGTGATGTTGCTTTGCATTGCATCTGAGGCTTTCGGCTAGTAGCGATGACCAGCAACCTGATGGATGCATCCCGGTGTGTGGTAGTAGAAAACTCAATGCCCAAATACTTATAAAAGACCGAGCCACCTCCACTACACTGCCCCGGGTAAGTGAATGAGAGAAGGCGTGGGTGTCGGAGACGATGGGACCCAGCCAGCACCCTTGTCTTGGTCAAGTTAACTCTCATGTCGTGAATTGGCGAAAAGTGTCCAAAGCATCCGGTGGCGTTGCATGTCCTCCGGGGTATATCGCGGCGAGGTCAACATCATCACGCATATATGAGTTGCGGATTATGTGGTGCATCAACTGACCCTCCCCAGTGCTTTCGGCTAGCCATTCTTCTAGGCGGTCAATAAGCAAAGCCGGCGTCGGGGATAGGCGGCAGCCACTGGCGCACCCCAATGCTACTACTAACAACGGGGCTCCCAAGCCAGTGTGAGGCGGCCGGGGCAAGCCTGCATTGTAGTCTGTATATAGCATTACGCAGAGTCGGCGGGGTCCCCTAGGCATCTCAATCGTCCCACAACTTATCAGAGCAGCGTGTCCAAAGCCTTTGCGAAATCCACAAAAACAGCAGTCAGTTAAGTTGATTCCGGCTATCCTCTATGAGTGTTCGCGAGTGAAGATATAGTCAATAGTAGAATCTTGGGCGGAAGCTTTACTGCGTGAGCCCGCACTTCTCCATCCTCGCCCCAAAGTGTCGGGTTTGAAAGAATCGACAAAGCAACTTGGCAAAGCCGGCCCGACCATAATGGTAACGATAGTTGGTCAATGGGGGGTCCCCTCGCTTTGTATATGGGCACAACTCTTGGTAGTCCGGTCTTGAAGGGAAGCCTTCTTGCAATGCCCCGTTGAAGAGTGATGTGAGAACCGACACCATTGGGGGCCCGCCCACTTGAGAAGCTCTGCACGATACCATCCAAATCTGCGCCTTCCCGTTAGCGAGGCATTGCAGGCCCATTATGACATCCCTTCAGTAATGACCCGGTGCTAGGCTGCGTCATGGAGGGTACGGTGCGGCTTCCCATTGGGTCATACAAATTGCTGCAAGTATCTCACCCATTGTTCCGGGTAATATTTCACGTGAAATGTGCATGCTTACTCAAGACCTTTCTCCGGAAGGCCCTAGGGTGGCGGTCTAGTAGACCAAACATCTCATTCTTTGGTGCTCAAGCAAGGTGCCTGGCTTTCTTGGTCTTGAGGAAGGGCCGGTATTGATGACGGACGGCTTCGCGGGCGAATGGTGGGGTCCAGCACTTGGCGAACCATCGTTTCAACTCAGGAGCATTAGTCATCGAACCCGATGATTGCGGGGAAGGTGGTTGCAGCCCACGTGGATCGTCGAGGCGGCCTCTCCCAAAGCATCATCCCCTACCCTCGAAGGCTGGTTGGATTTGGGCGTCTGGCGTTGAAGTGTGGGGGCTGCGGCACTCCGGCGGCTCATGCTCAAAGCATCCTGCGCATAGGCGATCGCATGATCATAGTCGGGGGCATGCAACCGTGGTACATGGGGTGTTGGGACAATGGGTGCTTCGGTTGGCACGCCAATCTATCTGCAGAACAAGGGCTGATGGTCAGTCTACTTCCTCGTCCGGCCACTGTCCGGAGCATTGAAGCCAGTGATCAAGTGTAGGCATTGCTCGTCACGCTAGCCGTAATCCACCACACGGTGCAGCCCCCAGGTTCTCCTGTCTACAAGTGAAGCGGTGGGAGGGGGCGCCAGCTGCCGACCCATTGCAAATGACCAAGTCAAAGATCTTGCCCGACGGCCCGTTTACCGACCCATCACAGGTGTCACTGGTACGTCATCGGCCCCTTGGCCAAACCATCTCTGCGGGGGTCCATTTGCAACACATCCTCGGCTAGAGGTGTGAATTTTGGGATCTGCTCTCTGCCCTGTCGCGGCGCATTGAAATCTCAGAACAACATGACCTTGCCCAAGCTATGCATCTTGTTGTATGTCATCATATAGATCGACATAGGGCTCTGCTTTTATCCACATCAAGTCGTGTGTGTAAAAGTTGCTCGGCATGTGGGAAGTAGCAAAGCCGCCAAAAAGAGAGGGTTGCCATCATTACATTGCACTTTTCGTACCCACAATTATCTGTTGTGCACATGCGCCTTTGCGCAGGGAGACCAGATTGGGCCCAGGTTGTCACAGTAGTAACACGCAATTCCTCAGGTGTCCTCGTTTCCGGTGCACTCATTGAAGGCGGATGGCGGCTGGTATCTGGCAAATCGGGTAGCTGTGACCGGCATGTTCCCATGTTTCCATGAGGAAAAGGTCCATGTCCATGGCGCCGAATTGAGGCGTTCCCCCTTCCCGCCATGGGAAAGCCACGGCAATTCGGGGATACCACGCTGAGGCACGATCCCTATTTAGTGGCATGCATCGCCACTTGAGGGCTTTGGTGGTAGTGGTGGTCCTGGGGGCGGGGGAGATGTGGATGCTGTGCGGCATTGGGGCCCCTCGGAGGGGACTTCGAGGGGCGGAGTGCTCATCCTGTTTGGCTGCACGAATTCCCGCATCCTTCCACTGGACCAGCCCGCTGCCCCTCCATGTCTCTGGCGGTCCACGACTTTGGCCAGCGCTCATGCCTTGGGTCTCTTGTTCATCTTTGGGGTCAAGTCGATCCAGCGTCTGAGCCGTCCCCTTCAACTTCCGGCCCGGCGGCAGATGGCCACCCGCCCGCACGCTCTCAACTGTGAAGATGACCACCCGGGCGTCGAGGCGAATTCCATGGCGACTTCGCCTTTCAATGGTCACGGTGATGGGAACATCATCCCGTCCAAGATCGTATGCGGAGTCGGGAAGTGAGATGTTCTCCGACTCCTCTGTCGGGCCTCGCACTACCACATTGCGGCTCCTGTCTCTGTTCACGGGTTGGCGAGGCCGCACCAGTGTTGGTTGAGGGGGGTGAGGCATAGGCTGTGGCCGGCGCTGGGTGGTGGCGGCCCGGGCGTGATCGATGTGTTCCTTGCGGTGTTGCCGGGTTGGCGCCACAGCAGGTTGGTGGGTTGGCGGGGTTGGTGTGTTCTTTGTCAACGTTTTTGTTCTCCGGATCAGGCTTCGGCTCTTGCGGGACATTGTCATGTCTTGCCATCTCCGCGTGCAATGGCGAGAGTTGCTCATGTGCCTCGGCACGAAGGCCCTTGCCTTGTTTGGCAGCAGCGGCCCGCCCGGCCTCTGTAGCTCGATCTGCGTGCTAAATCCTTACTCCGAAGAGCGCTCGATTCTGCCTGGCTAGCTTCCAAAGCAGCTGGACTCCTTGTCTCCGCAGTGGCGGCCTCGCAACCTCGGCGGGGAGGGGGGGCACTGTGCTTCGTGCCATGGCCTTAGCCTCCTCAACCTCGGCTGGATCCGGGCGAGGGGTTCTGAGTGTCTCCTGCTCTACCCTGTTCTGTCCTGCGTCCCGGCTTCCATAGTTTGCCAACATGGTGTCTACCGCCCCCTCATATCTGCAAGCTCCTGGCTGGTATTACTTTGTCTGTCAAATTGTAGCAAGTGGAAGCTATCATCCGCCACGTCTTCTACGCGATCCTCCAATTACGTGATTAAAATGGTTTTTTACGGCACCAACTGCAAGGCGCAACATCCAGAGATGTTATGTTCTCCACCTCTGTCCGGAGGTCTGCAAAGGCGTGCCTTTGTTGCCTCAACCCTCGCTGGATCTTGGCTCCAAGGTTCGACCGGGCGGATTGCACTCGTGTGGCCCGCTGTCGGATCAACCCAGGCCTTGGCTCGGGCCTCCCTCTTCATGGAAGATGTCTCTCCCTGCGGGGCCTCTTCCTTGGTGGCCCCGCTTCATGGTCTTCCCGCAGGGCTCTGCTGCGTGGGGTCAACCGTTGTTGGTGTGTTTGGGCCTTCCTGGATGGGTTGGTGTGGTCTGGGTAGCTCACCAACCAAGTGTGGGTCCACACACCGACCGTGTGCTGTGGCCATGACTTGGGGTATGACTTGGGCCCGCGGCAGGTCAAACAGGGTTTTTAGGTAGGCTATGGCAAGGGCTTATCAGGTCTGGCAGGGCTAGGGAGGCTGTGGCAGGGCTGTGGCCTGGCTAGGCAAGGCCAAGAGGCAGTTGGTTGGGCTATGGCAATGTCAGCTAGATGTCAAACAGGGTTTTTAGGTAGGCTATGGCAAGGGCTTATCAGGTCTGGCAGGGCTAGGGAGGCTGTGGCAGGGCTGTGGCCTGGCTAGGCAAGGCCAAGAGGCAGTTGGTTGGGCTATGGCAATGTCAGGTAGATGTTGGAGCCTAGCTCAACATTAATTTGTATGCTCTGACTGCCCAAATTAGGGTTGGGAGCAAAGGGGCTGAAAGGGGGCAAAAAAAGGGAAAGTGGCTAATAGACTCCTGGATATCTGGTATGTACCGGCTACCACAAAAACCCTAGCACACAGCCCGGAAAAGTGCAGATTTGAGCACTGAAACAAAGACAAGCAAGCAGGTATCATACACCGTTGGAAAGCTCTCTGAACCAGCTTCCAACAAGCCCAAGCACATGAAAATCTGACACCGGATGTGAGAGATATAGTCCGTCGAAATGTCTACCAGTTGCCACAGAAACCCTAGCACACAGCCCGGAAAAGTGCCAATTTGAGCATAGAAACAAAGCCAAGCATGCAAGTACCATACACCGTTGGAAAGATCTCTGAACCAGCTTTCCAACAAGCCCAAGCACATGAAAATCTGACACCAGATGTGAGAGATATGACCGATCAAAATTCTGCCGCAAGACGAGACCAATCGAATAGTTACTAAAACATACGCCAATCCCTATATTGGTGTCGGACTTTCATCAACAACACCATCAGGAACTAGGGTATGAATTAGTAAAACATTCTCGTAACCTTCAATAAGAGTACAACGCACACCTTTCAACACCGCGTGGCCAAGGCCAACAATGGCACCAGGCGAGGGGTATACTTCTCAAAGAAGGAAGAAGAAGGGCTGCCACAAAAACCCTAGCACACAGCCCGGAAAAGTGCAGATTTGAGCACTGAAACAAAGACAAGCATGCAGGTATCATACACCGTTGGAAAGCTCTCTGAACCAGCTTTCCAACAAGCCCAGGCACATGAAAATCTGACACCGGATGTGAGAGATGCCCAAGCACATGAGTCTACCGGTTGCCACAGAAACCCTAGCACACAGCCCGGAAAAGTGCCGATTTGAGCACAGAAACAAAGCCAAGCATGCAGGTACCACCCTTGGAAAGATCTATGAACCAGCTTTCCAAGAAGCCCAAGCACATGAAAATCTGACACCGGATGTGAGAGATATGACCGATCAAAATTCTGCCGCCTATGCCTCTAGAGCTGACGGCGCTGAGTGATAATGCAACCACTTCGCAAAAATTTCTTTGGTGTAAAATCTACAGAGTTGGGCATTATTAATCTGTGTTTGACAATGCAACGATTTCTTAGTTTCACACGGTGTAAAAACATAGGGGAGTCGAAGTTGCATTGTTTGGGTATGATAGTGTGATATAGAAAGGGCTATTGGCCATGATGCCAATTAAAAGAGAAGGGTGAGAATATGAGAGTTATCTAGATGTTAAATGATTTGCACATGAACAAATCTTTAGGAAAATTTAATAGGTTGAATGCCTTTTCTAAATCATGTAACTTGCTAACGAGAACAATTGTATTTTTTAAATACTAAATCATCGCAACACCTCTATATATACAAATTCACAAACTAGGCTAGGATATGAAGTGGATGGTGCATAATCACTCTTAGTATCTGCTCAATACATCCATCTCATTTTATTTTTTTTATCTAGAAACGTCCTTACTATTTGCATTGTGCAGCATAAGCTTTTGGCTAATCACATCCTCATAAGTCCAAACAGTCTGTGCAGCAACTGCAACATTAAGAATTGTTGCAGAAGTAGATTCTCAAAATTCACTGAGTCATGAGGCTGTGGAGCCAGAATATACTTTGTGATTTCTGTTCTGCCCATATAGAAAGCTCGAGCAGGAATAGTTCCCAATAAGGATGTTTTGTAAAGGCCACAAATTCCATCCCTATGAAGAATCTCTCTTGCCAGACTAATAGATGTCTGACGCTTTGCCACCACATACAGAAACAAGAGAACGTAGCTCCAATAACATAGAACTTGGATGTATCCAGCAAATGCCAATTAATATTAGCTGAGAGGTGAATCTCCATCTCATGTTGGAATGATGCTCTAAAGCTCATGTTTCGAGAAATTAAAAAAGTATTCTAAGCACTTTTATCCAAACGATAAAGAGTTCAAAAAAAAAAAAAAAAATTACACTAGAAACAACCCCCGCTTTAACCTTCAATATAAGGCAAATATGTACATATGATACAACGGAAACCAAAAGGCTTTAGGTCTTCCTTATAACCCTAAAACAACTCAATCTGAGTATAAGTGTTAAAGCAGAATTAATGCCAGGTACTAGCAGAGAGTACAAAAGAAAAGAGCCTAGAATGAAACGACAGTATTTACTTGTAAATAAGTCTCTACCACACTGAATTGTTAAAAGGGAACATTTGCGATGGCTACTGAGCTGCATAAGCAAATTCATGAGGCCACCGAACTTTGATCAAATGTGCATCAGACACCAAAAAATATTTGGAAGCCACAACCAATCCTCATTCTTTGTGAAATAGATAATGATCATTCCCAGGAATCCCTACCCTTTTCCCATCCAATTTCCCAAGAATTCCCAACTAAGACTCTTAGTTGCCGCGACCATCATTAATAACTTGTGTCAAGAACATTTACAAAAGGAATTTCACAAAAGAAGTTCCCACAACTCCTTTTTTAAAGAACATATTTGTAAGAGGTTAAATATTAAAGGATTTGTAAGTTTCCATTCTCGTTTGTTATTTTTTATTTTTCTTATGGAAATGATTGTAACTTTTTTGTGGTGATAAAGCTTCCCACCAAAGCACAGATTCTGAAATCACAAGTTTTGTTACCTTTAATACACAAGAAACAAAAATAATAAGGATTCAGAAGACCATAACTTAAGATTTGGACTCCAATTTATGTGATTTTATCATTGATGGGAAGATATTATCCTCATCTTCATTCATCTGATGGACACATTTCCATTTGGCATAAAAAATTTGCGGTAATTTCCATAAAAATCATTTGAACAAGGGCATTTTTACAATTTTGCAGATCTACAGAACAATTTTTACATATTATCCTAAATATATGTAAATAATTTAACTTAAGAGATTTGATACTTAGTGACCCTTGGTTATGTATTTGCATAATTCTAATTAGTTATTAACAAGATGATAGGGAAAAAAAAAAAAAAAAAAAAAATCAAACCTAGATCCCTAGGTCGAACATCAGCCCCGGTCAATCCCAAGAACTGTATTATCAATCCAGATTCAAACTTGCATAAGAATCTGGTACTTATTATCCTTTAGCCTCATGAGCCTTTATATCAACTGAAAATTTGCCAAAACCAGTCTCCATTTCTTACTTATCCTTCTATGCTCAATAGTCATGTAGTTATTATAGTCGAAGGACAATAGTCAAAGGCCTATTTTTACAAAGCCAATACAGCCGATGATACAAAGACAAAAACATATTGAACTACTGCAATCCAAAGCCAGAGTTCTGCCCAATGGTTTACATTCTAACTTATAAATTTCCTTTCAATCATGCAAGGTCAAGTACAAGGCATTCTAGTTTTATTTTTGCATCACAATGCAAAGTAAAGCTATACTAAAAATTTTTCATCCTTACTGCTCTGAACCACAGTAATTTTTCCATTACACTCTACTTGCCGAGTTTGCCTGCAACCATATGTGATAAATAGCAAACATGCCTATAATTCAGAAAATGCATGTAACAATCATGTGCTATGTTTAAATAGGACGCTATGCTTATCGTGCAATGCACAACTCAGCAAATAACTCATGATACAACCTGTACAAGTTGATATGACTAGATATACTGCAACACCCAGATATATTTATATTTATGCAGATCATCATTTCAATACACATTCATTTGCCTAAGCTTCAAAGAGACTTATACTTCAATCTTTTATCTGTTAAAAAGAACACCTCTTAATAAATGCAATAACACATTTGCATGCCTGTCTAGGATGCTGCCTTTTTTTTTTTTTTTTTTTTTAATATATTTACATGCACAGTGGCCAAGCCCATGCATTTTAACATAGCATGACGAATTTGCATGCATGCTTAGCCTTTTGCATCACGCGTGACTGCCTACTGATCATGTAATAAACCTATGTTCTAAGCTATTTCCAGAGGTCGTTTCAAAGAAAATCTATATTCCTTGCCTTATGTGACAGCTTGCTTTTCACAATATTATGCAATTTAAATCGCAGTTAGATGTATAGCCCATTGTTCAGAGACATGTCTTATTAATTTGTCTCAGCCAGTAGGCTTTTCTGACCTTGCTTATTAACTCATAAAATAGACTAGATACAACCTGTGATTTCCCTTGTAAATGAAGTCATAAAGAACCTTCTCAAATGTTGCCATGTCTTGAAATGTAGAACTTGTCTTCAGCTTTGTAGCTCCATTCCATATCCTAGCAAATCCATCAAACTAGAAGCAAAAAAATGACAAGGGTAGGAGAGGTCCGGTACCTGCAGCCACATCAAATCATTAGCAATAGGCTTGGTAATGAATGAAGGGCCAAAAGGTACAATGGAGCCTCTCGGTTTATAGCCGATCAGCCCTTGTAACCTTTTTGCCCAGTTAGTAGAACCTGCTAGAATTGTATTTAAACTTCATAAGTAAAGAGTGCAGAATGCATTGGTGAAGAAACTAACTTGTACTTCCCTTTAGCATATTGCAAACAGATGTATTACATTTGATCAATACTGTTGTAGCTTAGATAATGCATGGACTCTACAAAACATTAAATAGATACCTGGATTTCGTCCTTGATATGAAGAAAATCCTTCATACTGTTGTATTTCATCAGGAATAGTCAAATCTTTTGTTGCAAAGTACCCCAGTATCCAGATCTTTAGCATCAGATCCGCTGGCATAAAATCCTTTAGATGCACTTGCTTTCCTACTTAAATATGCAGCATTTTTTTGTAGATCTCTCATTGTGCACAAGCTCTCAAGGTAATCAGCTAGGGAATATAGGGAAAAAAATTCCTCCTCCCAAAAGGGGTGTGCCGTCTTTCAATGTTCCTCCTCTGGACCGAAATTGAAGGGCATGCAATCTGGAACATGTTCCTCCCTCATTTTTATGGCGTAAATGTAGAAATGGATATCCAATTCCTTGTAATATCTTTGAAATCTTCCATTTGTGCTACTGAACTAAAGGGAATGCCATCGGAATCAAATTCCCGCCAATATTCCATGGGTTTCGTTGACTAACAGCAATGCATATCCTTGTAAAATCCTAGGGATCTTCCACATGTGCTAAAATGAGATTTCAAGAGGATTCCTGTTCGGTTCCATGGCTAAATACTAGGTTTTGACTGAAACTAATTGATCGCAGAGATCTAGGAATGGAATATCCTTACCTTGCATTTGGAGCTGATAACGACCCATATGCGTGAGATACAGATCATTCGCTTCATGTAGGAGCTGCACTGCCACTGAAGATGTAAGGTTGCTGTAGCCATCGACCCGTGTCTGGTCTGGAAAAAGAGAAGCTCTAACCTAAACCATACTATGGTACATTATCTGTTAAAGTTAATACCTTGCATTTTGATAAATCATATAGGTAGCGCCCACCATATTTACAGGTCTTGTATTGTAAATAAGTCCATTGCTGAGCCACAAGTTATTAAAGTCCCAATTGCATACTGTTCAAATATTTCAGAGGCAACTCAGGAAGTTCAAAAAGTCCAGCTAAAAGACTAGACACTTGGTGGTTATGCTTATGAATAGACCACTTGCTTAAAATTAAAAAAAAGCCTACCTCCATCCGTAGGACTGGGTTTGCCTGAGTTATATAAAGCTGTATCACAGGGGAGGGCAGACCCCTGCTATATAGCAAAGGTCAAACCCAACCCCATGTGCAAAATTTTACCCTATATTATCATGCTGTAAGACAGGATATTACCATTTTAGTACTGACAGCTGATCACTTGTATAAGTACCTGTATGTCATATTTAAGTCCTGGAAACTCGTTTTGTATGTACTGCAGCACCTTCTTCTTATGCCTATAGCTATCGAAGCCATTTTCTACAAATTGGTTGATGATGCTTCATATGTAAAACACTTCTGTTCTTTTATGGCCGTAGCTGCCGAACTCGTTGGTTACAAAATTGTAGACCATTTGTACTGGTAAACCCAAGCGCTAAATCATGTAATGGAAGTCATATAGATGGCTTTTTAGTTTTTATGGCCAAATGGCAATCGAGGGACTTGCCCTCTTTGTTTTTTACCAGATATCTGGTGTGTAATATAAGGGTACCCCCGTATGCTCTATTCAGCTGGTCAACAATTAACAAATGGGATAAACTTGTAAGCATGAGCAGTTGCATACCTTTTAATCAGTGAAGTTGCAGCTTTGAGTGGTCTGCACATTTCTGTTTTGGACCTCCATTTTGCAAGCTGCATATCCCAAAGCAGTCAGCCTATTGTTCTATGTAGGAGGGACCAAAGCCCACTTCTTCTCTGTATTTGTTTTCATCCTGCAAAAATGTCAGATTAATATGAGTGGTCTGCCATCCCCTGTTACATATTTCCTTTATAAGGCAGAGGCTAAAGGACACAAGCAACCCTGGTTAAACCAAGGAATCGAAGTGTCTAAAAAAAACCCAGTCAAACCTAGATCCCTAGGTCGAACATCAGCCTCGGTCAATCCCAAGAACTGTATTATCAATCCAGATTCAAACTTGCGTAAGAATCTGGTACTTATTATCCTTTAGCCTCATGAGCCTTTATATCAACTGACAATTTGCCAAAGCCAGTCTCCATTTCCTACTTATCCTTCTATGCTCAATAGTCATGTAGTTATTATAGTGCGAAGGACAATAGTCAAAGGCCTATTTTTACAAAGCCAATACAGCCAATGATACAAAAACATATTGAACTACTGCAATCCAAAGCCAGAGTTCTGCCCAATGGTTTACATTCTAACATATAAATTTCCTTTCAATCATGCAAGGTCAAGTACATGGCATTCTAGTTTTATTTTTGCATCACAATGCAAAGTAAAGCTATATTAAAAATTTTTCATCCTTCACTGCTCTGAACCACAGTAATTTTTCCATTACACTCTACTTGCCGAGTTTGCCTGCAACCATATGTCTTTTTCTCTTCAAGGAGATAAATAGCAAACATGCCTATAATTCAGAAAATGCATTTAACAATCATGTGCTATGTTTAAATAGGATGCTATGCTTATCGTGCAATGCACAACTCAACAGATAACTCATGATACAACCTGTACAAGTTGATATGACTAGATATACTGCAACACCCAGATATATTTAAATTTATGCAGATCATCTTTTCAGTACACATTCATTTGCCTAAGCTTCAAAGAGACTTATACTTCAATCCTTTATCTGTTAGAAAGGACACCTCTTAATAAATGCAGCGTAACACATTTGCATGCCTGTCTAGGATGCTGCCTTTTTTTTAATTACATGCACAATGGCCAAGCCCATGCATTTTAACATAGCATGACGAATTTGCATGCATGCTTAGCCTTTTGCATCACGCGTGACTGCCTACTGATCATGTAATAAACCTATGTTCTAAGCTATGTCCAGAGCACGTTTCAAAGAAGATATATATTTCTTGCCATATATGACAACTTGCTTTTCACAATATTATGCAGTTTAAATCGCAATTAGATGTATAGCCCCTCCTTCAGACACATGTACTATTAATTTGTCTCAGCCAGTAGGCTTTTCTGACCTTGCTTATTATCTCATAAAATAGACTAGATACAACCTGTGATTTCCCTTGTAAATGAAGTCATAAAGAACCTTCTCAAATGTTGCCATGTCTTGAAATGTAGAGCTTGTCTTCATCTTTGTAACTTCATTCCATATCCTAGCAAATCCATCAAACTAGAAGCAAAAAAATGACAAGGGTAGGAGAGATCCGGTACCTGCAGCCACATCAAATCATTAGCAATAGGCTTGGTAATGAATGAAGGGCCAAAAGGTACAATGGAGCCTCTCGGTTTATAGCCGATCAGCCCTTGTAACCTTTTTGCCCAGTTAGTAGAACCTGCTAGAATTGTATTTAAACTTCATAAGTAAAGAGTGCAGAATGCATTGGTGAAGAAACTAACTTGTACTTCCCTTTAGCATATTGCAAACAGATGTATTACATTTGATCAATACTGTTGTAGCTTAGATAATGCATGGACTCTACAAAACCATTAAATAGATACCTGGATTTCGTCCTTGATATGAAGAAAATCCTTCATACTGTTGTATTTCATCAGGAATAGTCAAATCTTTTGTTGCAAAGTACCCCAGTATCCAGATCTTTAGCATCAGATCCGCTGGCATAAGATCCTTTAGATGCACTTGCTTTCCTACTTAAATATGCATCATTTTTTTGTAGATCTCTCATTGTGCACAAGCTCTCAAGGTAATCAGCTAGGGAATATAGGGCAAAAAATTCCTCCTCCCAAAAGGGGTGTGCCGTCTTTCAATGTTCCTCCTCTGGACCGAAATTGAAGGGCGTGCAATCTGGAACATGTTCCTCCCTCATTTTTATGGCGTAAATGTAGAAATGGATATCCAATTCCTTGTAATATCTTTGAAATCTTCCATTTGTGCTACTGAACTAAAGGGAATGCCATCGGAATCAAATTCCCGCCAATATTCCATGGGTTTCGTTGACTAACAGCAATGCATATCCTTGTAAAATCCTAGGGATCTTCCACATGTGCTAAAATGAGATTTCAAGAGGATTCCCTGTTCGGTTCCATTGCTAAATACTAGGTTTTGACTGAAACAAATTGATCGCAGAGATCTAGGAATGGAATATCCTTACCTTGCATTTGGAGCTGATAACGACCCATATGCGTGAGATACAGATCATTCGCTTCATGTAGGAGCTGCACTGCCACTGAAGATGTAAGGTTGCGGTAGCCATCAACCCGTGTCTGGTCTGGATAAAGAGAAGCTCTAACCTAAACCATACTATGGTACATTATTTGTTAAAGTTAATCATATAGGTAGCGCCCACCATATTTACAGGTCTTGTATTGTAAATAAGTCCATTGCTGAGCCACAAGTTACTAAAGTCCCAATTGCATACTGTTCAAATATTTCAGAGGCAACTCAGGAAGTTCAAAAAGTCCAGCTAAAAGACTAGACACTTGGTGGTTATGCTTATGAATAGACCACTTGCTTAAAATTAAAAAAAAAAAAAAAAAAAAAAAAAAAAAAAACGGTCAAACCTAGATCCCTAGGTCGAACATCAGTCCCGGTCAATCCCAGCAACTGTATTATCAATCCGGATACGTAATTACGTATGAAACCGATACTCATTATCCTTTAGCCTCTAGCACCCCACTTTGTAATGAAATACTGTAAATACAAAACTTAATAGACAATTTTTCTGAAAAGACCATAGTCATACAAGCCAATAAGCCAAACATCTCAGGATTAATTTCCAATAGTTTTATTACTTCAAACAGGAGGCATGTTTTAGCACTGCCATGCTATATTTATTCTCCCACCATCATGTTTATATTTCAACACTACAAGAGACAAAATGCATGGAACCTGACAAAATGTACTTGACAAAATTCATAGCTATGCATACAATTTTCCCACAGCCCATAGATCTTTGGCACTGGTTTTCCATATCCATAACCTTATTGCAGTCCATGTCCCAGTCAGAAGGTGACCATGGTAATTCTGCATCTATATGCCACTTTATTTTCCCTCCCTTTATTTTAAATGCATGGAGTACTATAAGAAAGGCTTCTTTTAGACACTTCAAAGGGGAAGGAGGCTTCTTTTAGACACTTCAAAGGGGAAGCGTGTTTTAACTCTTCCGTGCTACCTTTATGCAGCCAGCCTGTTTACAAGACTCTAATTAAATTTTTTTTGAGACAAGCCATAACTCATTGACACTGGTTTTTCATAATCATAACATTGTTCTTTAAAGTAAAGGCTGTTTACAACTTTAAACCTTAAATAAACTTCCATTACTGTATTATCCATAAATATAGGACAGAATATCACATTTTCAATGCAGTCACCAAACACCTTTACGTAATGCTTCTATATTAAGTAAAATTTTTTTGTCTATTGGTTATCCGAGACACTTGATAGGCAACATAACCTATAATTAGACGAAAAATAGATTGATAGCAAACCCTGTTATGCTGGCAGTGCTTAGTGCTTGCAAAAGTATCTGCAACATTTATGTTTTCCCATAAAGTAGGGGAGCCGCTTCCAATTCCAGATCCTAGCAAATTCACAAACTTCAAGCAAAAACGAGACAAGGGCAGGAGAGGTCCGGTACCTGCAGCCACATCAAATCATTAGCAATAGGCTTGGTAATGAATGAAGGGCTAAAAGGTACAATGGAGCCTCTCGGTTTATAGCCGATCAGCCCTTGTAACCTTTTTGCCCAGTTAGTAGAATAAACTAGATCTGTAGTAGACAATTTAAACAGTAGATATATTTGACAAATTTGACAGTTAAGTGGAGATACTACCTTGCACTTCCACCCTGAATAATGTCATATTTTGTAAAGTCAGATCAGCACAATTTAGAGCCTTATTTATGTCTGGTTCTTTCCAATTTAAACAGAGATATACCTGGAATTCGCTTGGTCTGAGTATAATGTTCTTGATCTGCTCTATGCCATCAACATGGAAGTGCGATTTGAAGAAGACTAGGGAGTTAAAAGCCACCATGAATGCCTAGCACATGGGCTTGATGTCTGAACACACCATGACTACCAGCCACTTTTTGCTCTTCCCATTATGAGAAGTATTCGAGATAATCAGACATGGAAATAACCGCTCCAGGATGCAAATTTTTAGCACCATTACTGTCCTTTGCTGCCATAATATTCTATTGAGGAGCAAAAGTCATTTTCATATTCACAGCTGCACCACTATGATCATTCATGGCATGGGAGTATTGTAGCCACTCGGATAGAGATGAATAAGCAAAGAACTCATTCTTCTGTAACTTTTCTCGCAACTTCTTACCCGGAATCAGAATTAATGGGTAAGTCTTCACACTGTGATTTCCACAACAAATGAACTATAAGACCAGGAATATATGTACAGGGACATCCAGCTCTCTTTCATTCAGTCGCGTCTCGTGCCCATTTGATATCTCAAGTGCACACCCTAACGAGTCTACAAGGCATGCATAGATTTTGACCAAGATCTTAACTCAAACTTAGCATATGCCGTAAGCCGGTCTTTACAATCAATCAGCATTCTTCCTTTCAGATAAAACTCGATGAGTTTGATATTTTGAGTTTTTCACAGTATGGATATGTTTTGACCTAAATGGTCTTACACAAGACTTAGCAAAAACAGAGTACCTACCACGAATCTGGTACTGAAGTCGACTCTCATGCGTGAGACTGAAGCGGCACTTGCTATTTTGGATACTCTGCTCCAAGAAAAGCTGCCAGAAGTCCTAGTCCGTTGTTTTATAGCAAAGCTAGGTTTTGAGAAGGTACATTATCAGAGGTAGATAGGTAGATTTACTGTAAGAAAATACTTAGGCCAATGAAGTCCCAAGATTTTTATGTCTATTCTTTATCGCCATGGTCACTTCTTTGCAATTTACCAAGTAACATCTATATCCTACCATATAGTGCCAATGCCAACTTAAATTGGCCATTAAAAATAGTGGTGTACGCAATTGTTACCTAGCAATAGTGGTACATGCCATATAAATAAGAGGCCTGGTAAACTGATAAACTGGAGCAGTAATTAAAATAAAAAAGGAAACATTTCGTCTTTGATGATGCTAAGCCAATATACTGATTTAGAAAGACCATGTTACTTGCATATGTCTTAGAACTAGCAATTTCCTTTCACAAGGAGTAAGCATTTTCATATTGCTTTGCACTTAAAGGTTAAGAGATGCAATAAACTGCCTTTTTCTCGGGTGTGTACACGCCACAATATCCACTACTAATACCATTTCTTATTCTTGCAATTTTCATTACCCTAAGCCTGACCACTTGTCTCAAAGGGAAATCTTATAGAGGATATAAATTAATAGGCAACTCATGGTAGATAGAAAGGTCTACTAAAAGGCCAAGGGAAGTTCACAACTCCAAATGATATCTAGAAATTTCCTATCACATAAAATAAGCGTATTCAAAATAAAAAAAAAAAAAAAAAAAAAAAAAAAAAAAAAAACCTTTAAACCTGTTCAAACAGACTTTCTACCTTTCCAAGACTTTTTGCAAAGATCCTTTTAAGGTACAATTAGCAGCCCTAAGTTTAAAACAGGTGTATTTCAACTTAGGCCATGACATGGTTATAAATTCAACAAACTACAAACTCTTCTCCAATATCTAGAACATTTTTAACGTATATTACAAGGCATTGAGTCCAAATAATTCAAAGATCTTTGTATTGCAAATAATGATAATAGTCAAATGTACCCCACTGTCACATGAATCAGCACGTCTATATCCATTGTTACACCAATTTGAGAATATAAAAGTATACGTTCAAAGTGATCTTTGTTGTTGAAGCAATCTTGAAATTCGATCTTGAATCATTCTTAGCTTCCATGTCATGTAGACAAATTGAATACTGGGAAAACATACACAAGAGCAAGAAATCCCGTTACCTGCAGTGAAACCAGAGGACAGTTAGCCTAAGAAGGGTAAGAGCCTAAGTCACTAGCAGGTAAGCTACGGATCTCTTGGGCTCATCGCCCTTCACCTTGCATGTTTATAAAACAAAAAATGCAAGTAGGTCCAATCATGTAACTAGCATCAGCAAGAGCATAACGTGTTAGAATTTCCATAAAGCCAACATTATCTAAAGGCCAACATTATCTAGCAGATGTATGAATTAAAACAGAATTGTCATTTCCACTACCTAAACCCCAGCGAATGCATGGTCTTCTATAATTTGGTGCTTCCAAGTTCTGCAAATGAGTATATATGCTAGGGGGATAAACCATACTTAGAATGTAGAACAATAATATAACCTGATGCAACAAGCAGATTCAATAATTTTATTATGGTCTAAGCTCTGTGGACAAAGCTCTATACAACAGTATATACTTAGTAGAAAAGCATTACTCAAAGGACACTGTACCTCTGTGTGCAGAATTCAATGCTACAACTTAAAATTAGCAGTAATGCCATCAAAGGATCTTATGTTCAGCACATTCTTTATGATCAGAAATGTTATTAGTTAGGCTACATGTATTTACCTTCTACAGTAAGTTATATGAAGTGGACAAAGCTGGCTGCATGGATTCATCCACACCCAGTAAACTACCCCTGGATATAATAATTGGGCACCTTGGTCTTAACAATCTCTCTTAATATTCAGTTTGCTCAACATTTATATGGTCAGAGCATTTATATGGTCAGAGCAAGCATGGATATACCGTTCTTTTTTGGCTTAAAGCAAGATGTGCAAAGCCCATGATCAGACATAAGGTGAAAGGTGAACTGCAGGATAATGCATTATAGCAACGAGCAGGTGATTCATCGCTCTTTGAGAGTTAATGAGATGGTTCATCGCTTTAAGCCGGGAGTAAGCCCACTTTGCCCAATGTGTGAGCGGTGCATTGAAACATTGGAGCATTGTTTATATTTGTGTGCAGAGCTGAGTAGTCTTAGGTCCTGGCTGCATTCTCTTTTTGGAGTATCTTTGGATAGTCAGCACACATAAATCCCACTTTGGCACCAGGGCCCCAAGCTTATTTGCTTGCTTCATTGTCCAGGAACAAGCTTGTAGCTATTGCATCAATTCGCACGGGGTCCCACAGGCTACGGATTGAGACAGGTAGATGGGAGCGGCCGCAATTGCCGCGAGAAGCGAGACTATGTGCCTGTTGCCAGTTACAGGTTATTGAAGATGAAAGCCATACTCTTCTGAGTTGCCCTGCTTTTGAGATAGTCCGGAATCATTTTTCGACCTTAGCATTCCATTCCACACTTCCACAACTTCTCAGCGCACCATCTGTGCATGACTTGGCATTATACATACTTGAGGTTCTAGATAAACGTCTGCAATTACTGAGCCCTCAGTAGTCATTATCTAAGCTTGTCTAGTATCATCATTACTGCAAAGGTTTTTCCCTTGAAAACCTTTCGAGGCAGGGGTTTTTTAATCCTAGTAGTAATGATTGTACTAGCCCATTGTATGGGTCCCATGACCTATTGGTCTTCGTGGACGTTAAAAAAACTATTCTATTCTATTCTATTCTATTCTTTTGGGTATTTATCCAAATCAGTGGACTGCTTCTAAAAGGATTGCATTTCACATGGCAAAGTCTTGGCTAATATGGAGTGTATGGAAGCGAAGGCGAAGAAAGGTCTTTTATGATAAACATATTTCTTCTCAGGTGGTACTTCAAGAAATTCGTGTATAATATGAAGTAACACGTTCTTCAAAAAAAAAAAAAAAAAAGATTGAATCAAAAATACATGAAGCATTTTACATGAAATAGACAAGGATTTAAATTGACTTAATCAGACCTGAGAGTAGCCGTTTGTCTCAGCTTTAATTCCATCGGCTTGAGGAAATCCTTGTTGCCATACTCATCCGGCTTATTGAGGAGAAATTTCAGTTGAATGCTCACCATTATTGCCCTTCTCTTTTCTTGCTATTTCTACTTGCACTTTCGGATCATCCGAGCTACAATATATTAGGATGTTATCGCACCATTTCCTTTGTCTTTTTTTCATTTGATTCTCATCACAAATCATGTGCCAAGATCAGACAACGGTATTATAATGTAGCAATTTGATCACTATTTATGATGAATATCGGATCGTGGGATGTTGCTTCAGCGCCACCGCAGTGGCCGTACTGCTTGAACCTAATGAAGATTCTAGCATAGCTTAAAATCGGGTCATGCAGCGGCCGATTTTTTATATTTGCTCAAACCTAATCTCTGTAAAATCCGCGCCTTACCTTTTATCGGTGGTTGAGGATCACTCCAAGCTTCCATATGGCAGATGCGCAATGGCGATCCTCCTTGCCTTTTCCTCTGAAATATCATTTCTTATAATCGTACACAAATTTAGGGTTATAATGTATTTATCCATGGTATTTTCAATGTTGCACGGATCACTCCAAGCTTCCATATGGCAGATGCGCAATGGCGATCCTCCTTGCCTTTTCCTCTGAAATATCATTTCTTATAATCGTACACAAATTTAGGGTTATAATGTATTTATCCATGGTATTTTCAATGTTGCACGATTTGTTTTGGAAGTTCCATGGTCCACATATATCTTGTTCCCAATCATTACTTCACGTACTTACCATGCTCTAAGGCCACAAAATGACATGTCCCACTTATGGTCAGAATACATGATTATAGAATACATGATTTTAACTTGTTTTGGAAGTTCCATGGTCCACATATATCTTGTTCCCAATCATTACTTCACGTACTTACCATGCTCTAAGGCCACAACACTTAGATCTGCCCATATAACGTCCATCGGCCATATGTAGAATACAAAAACCTCTAGTTTTATCAATCGTCTTTTTTACTTGCCTTTGCAATAACATGCATCCTAGAAAGTCAAAACAAGTTCCAATGTCTAGATAATTCAACTTCAAGAGACTTTACCTTTACTTGTGAGCCCAATTCCGGCCTGAGAAGAGAAGGAAAAGGCACTTATCCCATACATATTTAAGCAAAGCTTAAAACTCAAGTCAGGTTCACATTCCAATGTGGAAAAGGGTTATATAAGTCATACCATAAACAGATTATCAGTTACAGTCCCACATGATAAACAGAAGCACATCATAGACTAAACCCATCTTGTCACCATATATGGTGATTTAACCATAATGACCATAACACCAATAAATTCAAGGTTATGGACAATATTCTAAAAAAGCTCCATATTTGTAACTCACAACTGCATTACACTGGTTCCCCATGTCCTTGGGAACTTTGAAAACTAGACTTTATATTGCCTCATGTTATGCATAAAAATCTCCATCATTATAATAAAAAAAGCCTGCCTCCTACCGTAGGTCAGGGTGGGCCAAAATTCATAAATAGAGATAGCAACAAGGAGAGTAGGACCTTGTTGCCAAAGCCCTACCCTACCTATATTGCCTACCTGTACAAGTATTTATTATTCTTTAACGTGCCAATGGCAAGCAAGTGGACCAATAAAGAGAGCAAGCTATACCGCATGTTAAGAGTACTAGTATGCACCAATGCCTGCCTACCCCATATATGTTCCAGAAATATAATCTATGCACATTACATTTTGAAAACTTGATCAAAAACTTCTTTATTGTATAGAATGCAAATAAGCATTTGAGTGAGTATAGATATAAGGAAAAATCTCGGAAAGGATTACCTTCAAAGCTCGCCAGTATGGTCTGCAATAGCCCAATGGCAATTCATAGACTTCATAAGCCCAATGGCAGTTTATTTCATATGACAGTCTTCTTGACAAATTATGTCCAATCTCATCATGTACAAAAAGGCCTTGGTGAGGTTGTATTGACCCACAACTATTCATATGAAATATGCTTCTCAATAAGTCATCAATAATCCAGCAGAGTCTTAATAGAGAAGTCAGAGCTCGGACTGTCCTTTCTGCAATACTATTTGAATTGTATAAGTTCACTTATATCGATTACTTGCATGTCTCATGCTACAAGTGTTGCGGTGCATTTCCTTATTCTTGATATATGCCAAGACAGTTTGAACTCCAGAGCTCGGACTGTCCTTTCTGCAATACTATTTGAATTGTATAAGTTCACTTATATCGATTACTTGCATCAGAATAATCCTTTCCAGCATCTGTCATTTTACTTGTATTCTCCTTAAAAGGAGTCATATTAGAGCCAAATGGTAGTAGAAGATATCAAGCCAAATGGCAATAGAAGTATCAGTTTTTTATCATTTACAACCATGCTTGGTAAAACTCCAAAAACCCAAGCATAGTCTATAATCAAAGGAGAAGTCATTTCCATGTCTAAGCATCATTTTATCAGATATATTTTTTTCAATCTCCTATAAGAAGCATCTTCTAAAGGTATGAATTTGTTACCTTAGTGAGTATTCGTCCAAATTGATAAAAAGATCTTACTGCATTTACAACTTGTATGGCAGGCTGCACGAGTAGAGAACTGAAAATATTGATAAAAAAAACTTTAAACTGTTCAAACAGGACTTTCTACCTTTCCAAGACCTTTTGCAAAGATCCTTTTAAGGTACAATTAGCAGCCCTAAGTTTAAAAGCAGGTGTATTTCAACTTAGGCCATGACATGGTTATAAATTCAACAAACTACAAACTCTTCTCCAATATCTAGAACATTTTTAACGTATATTACAAGGCATTGAGTCCAAATAATTCAAAGATCTTTGTATTGCAAATAATGATAATAGTCAAATGTACCCCACTGTCACATGAATCAGCACGTCTATAAACTCTTCTCCAATATCTAGAACATTTTTAACGTATATTACAAGGCATTGAGTCCAAATAATTCAAAGATCTTTGTATTGCAAATAATGATAATAGTCAAATGTACCCCACTGTCACATGAATCAGCACGTCTATATCCATTGTTACACCAATTTGAGAATATAAAAGTATACGTTCAAAGTGATCTTTGTTGTTGAAGCAATCTTGAAATTCGATCTTGAATCATTCTTAGCTTCCATGTCATGTATCGCCCTTCACCTTGCATGTTTATAAAACAAAAAATGCAAGTAGGTCCAATCATGTAACTAGCATCAGCAAGAGCATAACGTGTTAGAGTAAGAGCCTAAGTCACTAGCAGGTAAGCTACGGATCTCTTGGGCTCATCGCCCTTCACCTTGCATGTTTATAAAACAAAAAATGCAAGTAGGTCCAATCATGTAACTAGCATCAGCAAGAGCATAACGTGTTAGAATTTCCATAAAGCCAACATTATCTAGCAGATGTATGAATTAAAACAGAATTGTCATTTCCACTACCTAAACCCCAGCGAATGCATGGTTTTCTATAATTTGGTGCTTCCAAGTTCTGCAAATGAGTATATATGCTAGGGGGATAAACCATACTTAGAATGTAGAACAATAATATAACCTGATGCAACAAGCAGATTCAATAATTTTATTATGGTCTAAGCTCTGTGGACAATGATCGAAATGTTATTAGTTAGGCTACATGTATTTACCTTCTGATAAGTTATATGAAGTGGACAAAGTCGGCTGCATGGATTCATCCACACCCATAAAACTACCCACGGATATAATAATTGGGCACCTTGGTCTTAACAATCTCTCTTAATATTCAGTTTGCTCAACATTTATATGGTCGAGCATTTATATGGTCGAAAGCAAGCATGGATATACCGTTCTTTGGCTTAAAGCAAGATGTGCAAAGCCCATGATCAGACATAAGGTGAAAGGTGAACCTGCGGATAATGCATTATAGCAACGGCGGGTGATTCATCGCTCTTTGAGAGTTAATGAGATGGTTCATCGCTTTAAGCGGGGTAAGCCCACTTTGCCCAATGTGTGAGGTGCATTGAAACATTGGAGCATTGTTTATATTTGTGTGCGAAATGAGTAGTCTTAGGTCCCGGCTGCATTCTCTTTTTGGAGTATCTTTGGATAGTCAGCACACATAAATCCCACTTTGGCACCAGGGCCCCAAGCTTATTTGCTTGCTTCATTGTCCAGGAACAAGCTTGTAGCTATTGCATCAATTCGCCGCGGGGGTCCCACAATGTCTACGGATTGAGACAGATGGGAGCGGCCGCAATTGCCGCGGCGAGACTATGTGCTTATGTGCCCGATTCACGCCATAGGTTATTGAAGATGAAAGCCATACTCTTCCTCGAGTTGCCCGCTTTTGAGATAGTCCGGAATCATTTTTTAGACCTTAGCATTCCATTCCACACTTCCACAACTTCTCGGTAGCACCATCATGCATGACTTGGCATTATACATACTTGAGGTTCTAGATAAACGTCAACAATTCGCGAGCCCTCAGTAGTCATTATCTAAGCTTGTCTAGTATCATCATTACTGCAAAGGTTTTTCCCTTGAAAACCTTTTCGGCGAGGGTTTTTAATCCTAGTAGTAATGATTGTACTAGCCCATTGTATGGGTCCCATGACCTATTGGTCTTCGTGGGCGTTAAAAAACTATTCTATTCTATTCTATTCTATTCTTTTGGGTATTTATCCAAATCGATTGGACTTGCTTCTAAAAGGATTGCATTTCACATGGCAAAGTCTTGGCTAATATGGAGTGTATGGAAGCGAAGGCGAAGAAAGGTCTTTTATGATAAACATATTTCTTCTCAGGTGGTACTTCAAGAAATTAAGTAAGAAGTTGTATAATTGCTTTTCGGATCTCCAATTGGCCTGATCGTATTAAATTTCCAATATGGAGTGATCATCTAAAAGTGATTGATGCTTCAGGGATATTTCTTACTTCTGGAAATACTTTGTAATATTTTGAGTGTATAATATGAAGTAACACGTTCTTCAAAAAAAAAAAAAAAAAAAAATAAATTTCCAATATGGAGTGATCATCTAAAAGTGATTGATGCTTCAGGGATATTTCTTACTTCTGGAAATACTTTGTAATATTTTGAGTGTATAATATGAAGTAACACGTTCTTCAAAAAAAAAAAAAAAAAAAAAAATTTAATAAAAAAAAAATTAAGAATTTTAAATAAAATAGAAAAGGATTTAAATTGACTTAATCAGACCTGAGAGTAGCCGTTTGTCTCAGCTTTAATTCCATCGGCTTGAGGAAATCCTTGTTGCCATACTCATCCAGCTTATTCAGAGAAATTTCAGTTGAATGCTCACCATTATTGCCCTTCTCTTTTGCCGCTATTTCTACTTGCACTCAGATCATCTGAAGCTACAATATATTAGGATGTTATCTGCACCATTTCCTTTGTCTTTTTTCATTTGATTCTCATCACAAATCATGTGCCAAGATGCAGCAACAGTATTATAATGTAGCAATTTGATCACTATTTATGATGAATATCAGATGCAGGATGTTGCTTCAACGCCACACAGGCCGCCGGCCCTGCTTCGAACCCTAATGAAGATTCTAGCATAGCTTAAAATCAGGTCATGCACTGGCCGATTTTTATATTTGCTCAAACCTAATCTCTGTAAAATCACAGCCTTACCTTTTATCAGTGGTTGAGGATCACTCCAAGCTTTGGACCATCAGAAGTAAACATGCTCAAACCATTTTGTCTTTTCCTCTGAAATATCATTTCTTATAATCGTACACAAATTTAGGGTTATAATGTATTTATCCATGGTATTTTCAATGTTGCACGATTTTCCTTATCGTGGACCATCAGAAGTAAACATGCTCAAACCATTGGTGAATGCCAATGCCAATACCGTAGGTGAATGCCAATGACATGTCCCACTTATGGTCAGAATACATGATTATAGAATACATGATTTTAACTTGTTTTGGAAGTTCCATGGTCCACATATATCTTGTTCCCAATCATTACTTCACGTACTTACCATGCTCTAAGGCCACAACACTTAGATCTGCCCATATAACGTCCATCGGCCATATGTAGAATACAAAAACCTCTAGTTTTATCAATCGTCTTTTTTACTTGCCTTTGCAATAACATGCATCCTAGAAAGTCAAAACAAGTTCCAATGTCTAGATAATTCAACTTCAAGAGACTTTACCTTTACTTGTGAGCCCAATTCCGGCCTGAGAAGAGAAGGAAAAGGCACTTATCCCATACATATTTAAGCAAAGCTTAAAACTCAAGTCAGGTTCACATTCCAAAATAAATTCAAGGTTATGGACGTAATATTCTAAAAAGCTCCATATTTGTAACTCACAATCAGATTACACCGTTCCCCATGTCCTTGGGAACTTTGAAAACTAGACTTTATATTGCCTCATGTTATGCATAAAAATCTCCATCATTATATAATAAAAAGCCTGCCTCCTACCGTAGGTCAGGGTGGGCCAAAATTCATAAATAGAGATAGCAACAAGGAGAGTAGGACCTTGTTGCCAAAACCCTACCCTACCTATATTGCCTACCCCACAAGTATTTATTATTCTTTAACGTGCCAATGGCAAGCAAGTGGACCAATAAAGAGAGCAAGCTATACCGCATGTTAAGAGTACTAGTATGCACCAATGCCTGCCTACCCCATATATGTTCCAGAAATATAATCTATGCACATTACATTTTGAAAACACGTGCCAATGGCAAGCAAGTGGACCAATAAAGAGAGCAAGCTATGCTGCATGTTAAGAGTACTAGTATGTGCCAATGCCTGCCTACCCCATATATGTTCCAGAAATATAATCTACGCTGAAAACTTGATCAAAAACTTCTTTATTGTATAGAATGCAAAGAAGCATTTGAGTGAGTATAGATATAAGGAAAAATCTCGGAAAGGATTACCTTCAAAGCTCGCCAGTATGGTCTGCAATAGCCCAATGGCAATTCATAGACTTCATAAGCCCAATGGCAATTTATTTCATATGACAGTCTTCTTGACAAATTATGTCCAATCTCATCATGTACAAAAAGGCCTTGGTGAGGTTGTATTGACCCACAACTATTCATATGAAATATGCTTCTCAATAAGTCATCAATAATCCAGCAGAGTCTTAATAGAGAAGTCAGGTTGCTTAATGTCATTAACATTTAGATCAGTAAAGTTGCACGTACCATACTGCAACTAGAGCAGGAGTCTCATGCTACAAGTGTTGCGGTGCATTTCCTTATTCTTGATATATGCCAAGACAGTTTGAACTCCAGAGCTCGGACTGTCCTTTCTGCAATACTATTTGAATTGTATAAGTTCACTTATATCGATTACTTGCATCAGAATAATCCTTTCCAGCATCTGTCATTTTACTTGTATTCTCCTTAAAAGGAGTCATATTAGAGCCAAATGGTAGTAGAAGATATCAAGCCAAATGGCAATAGAAGTATCAGTTTTTTATCATTTACAACCATGCTTGGTAAAACTCCAAAAACCCAAGCATAGTCTATAATCAAAGGAGAAGTCATTTCCATGTCTAAGCATCATTTTATCAGATATATTTTTTTCAATCTCCTATAAGAAGCATCTTCTAAAGGTATGAATTTGTTACCTTAGTGAGTATTCGTCCAAATTGATAAAAAGATCTTACTGCATTTACAACTTGTATGGCAGGCTGCACGAGTTAAAGTCTACCTCAATGGCTTCAGTAGTAATTCCTGTAGTCTCCTATAAATCCACATTGTCATTAGTACTCACAGATATTCATTTAATTTTACACCTGAGAAATAAAGTAACCATGACCATGGTCTCTAGTAAAACTAGAGAACTGAGTATTGATAAAAAAAAAACCTTTAAACCTGTTCAAACAGACTTTCTACCTTTCCAAGACCTTTTGCAAAGATCCTTTTAAGGTACAATTAGCAGCCCTAAGTTTAAAACAGGTGTATTTCAACTTAGGCCATGACATGGTTATAAATTCAACAAACTACAAACTCTTCTCCAATATCTAGAACATTTTTAACGTATATTACAAGGCATTGAGTCCAAATAATTCAAAGATCTTTGTATTGCAAATAATGATAATAGTGCTTCCATGTCATGTAGACAAATTGAATACTCACGTCTATATCCATTGTTACACCAATTTGAGAATATAAAAGTATACGTTCAAAGTGATCTTTGTTGTTGAAGCAATCTTGAAATTCGATCTTGAATCATTCTTAGCTTCCATGTCATGTAGACAAATTGAATACTGGGAAAACATACACAGGAGCAAGAAATCCCGTTACCTGCAGTGAAACCAGAGGACAGTTAGCCTAAGAAGGGTAAGAGCCTAAGTCACTAGCAGGTAAGCTACGGATCTCTTGGGCTCATCGCCCTTCACCTTGCATGTTTATAAAACAAAAAATGCAAGTAGGTCCAATCATGTAACTAGCATCAGCAAGAGCATAACGTGTTAGAATTTCCATAAAGCCAACATTATCTAGCAGATGTATGAATTAAAACAGAATTGTCATTTCCACTACCTAAACCCCAGCGAATGCATGGTCTTCTATAATTTGGTGCTTCCAAGTTCTGCAAATGAGTATATATGCTAGGGGGATAAACCATACTTAGAATGTAGAACAATAATATAACCTGATGCAACAAGCAGATTCAATAATTTTATTATGGTCTAAGCTCTGTGGACAAAGCTCTATACAACAGTATATACTTAGTAGAAAAGCATTACTCAAAGGACACTGTACCTCAAGTGGACAAAGCTGGCTGCATGGATTCATCCACACCCAGTAAACTACCCCTGGATATAATAATTGGGCACCTTGGTCTTATCAGAAATGTTATTAGTTAGGCTACATGTATTTACCTTCTACAGTAAGTTATATGAAGTGGACAAAGCTGGCTGCATGGATTCATCCACACCCAGTAAACTACCCCTGGATATAATAATTGGGCACCTTGGTCTTAACAATCTCTCTTAATATTCAGTTTGCTCAACATTTATATGGTCAGAGCATTTATATGGTCAGAGCAAGCATGGATATACCGTTCTTTTTTGGCTTAAAGCAAGATGTGCAAAGCCCATGATCAGACATAAGGTGAAAGGTGAACTGCAGGATAATGCATTATAGCAACGAGCAGGTGATTCATCGCTCTTTGAGAGTTAATGAGATGGTTCATCGCTTTAAGCCGGGAGTAAGCCCACTTTGCCCAATGTGTGAGCGGTGCATTGAAACATTGGAGCATTGTTTATATTTGTGTGCAGAGCTGAGTAGTCTTAGGTCCTGGCTGCATTCTCTTTTTGGAGTATCTTTGGATAGTCAGCACTTTCTTTTGGGTATTTATCCAAATCAGTGGACTGCTTCTAAAAGGATTGCATTTCACATGGCAAAGTCTTGGCTAATATGGAGTGTATGGAAGCGAAGGCGAAGAAAGGTCTTTTATGATAAACATATTTCTTCTCAGGTGGTACTTCAAGAAATTCGTAAGAAGTTGTATAATTGCTTTCAGATCTCCAATTGGCCTGATCGTATTAAATTTCCAATATGGAGTGATCATCTAAAAGTGATTGATGCTTCAGGGATATTTCTTACTTCTGGAAATACTTTGTAATATTTTGAGTGTATAATATGAAGTAACACGTTCTTCAAAAAAAAAAAAAAAAAAAAAGAGATTGAATCAAAAATACATGAAGCATTTTACATGAAATAGACAAGGATTTAAATTGACTTAATCAGACCTGAGAGTAGCCGTTTGTCTCAGCTTTAATTCCATCGGCTTGAGGAAATCCTTGTTGCCATACTCATCCAGCTTATTCAGAGAAATTTCAGTTGAATGCTCACCATTATTGCTCTTCTCTTTTGCCGCTATTTCTACTTGCACTCAGATCATCTGAAGCTACAATATATTAGGATGTTATCTGCACCATTTCCTTTGTCTTTTTTCATTTGATTCTCATCACAAATCATGTGCCAAGATGCAGCAACAGTATTATAATGTAGCAATTTGATCACTATTTATGATGAATATCAGATGCAGGATGTTGCTTCAACGCCACACAGGCCGCCGGCCCTGCTTCGAACCCTAATGAAGATTCTAGCATAGCTTAAAATCAGGTCATGCACTGGCCGATTTTTATATTTGCTCAAACCTAATCTCTGTAAAATCACAGCCTTACCTTTTATCAGTGGTTGAGGATCACTCCAAGCTTCCATATGGCAGATGCGCAATGGCGATCCTCCTTGTCTTTTCCTCTGAAATATCATTTCTTATAATCGTACACAATTTTAGGGTTATAATGTATTTATCCATGGTATTTTCAATGTTGCACGATTTTCCTTATCGTGGACCATCAGAAGTAAACATGCTCAAACCATTGGTGAATGCCAATGCCAATACCGTAGGTGAATGCCAATGACATGTCCCACTTATGGTCAGAATACATGATGATAGAATACATGATTTTAACTTGTTTTGGAAGTTCCATGGTCCACATATATCTTGTTCCCAATCATTACTTCACGTACTTACCATGCTCTAAGGCCACAACACTTAGATCTGCCCATATAACGTCCATCGGCCATATGTAGAATACAAAAACCTCTAGTTTTATCAATTGTCTTTTTTACTTGCCTTTGCAATAACATGCATCCTAGAAAGTCAAAACAAGTTCCAATGTCTAGATAATTCAACTTCAAGAGACTTTACCTTTACTTGTGAGCCCAATTCCGGCCTGAGAAGAGAAGGTACATATTTAAGCAAAGCTTAAAACTCAAGTCAGGTTCACATTCCAATGTGGAAAAGGGTTATGTAAGTCATACCATAAACAGATTATCAGTTACAGTCCCACATGATAAACAGAAGCACATCATAGACTAAACCCATCTTGTCACCATATATGGTGATTTAACCATAATGACCATAACACCAATAAATTCAAGGTTATGGACAATATTCTAAAAAAGCTCCATATTTGTAACTCACAACTGCATTACACTGGTTCCCCATGTCCTTGGGAACTTTGAAAACTAGACTTTATATTGCCTCATGTTACGCATAAAAAACTCCATCATTAAAAAAAAAAAAAAAAAAAAAAACACGAAAGATACAGCGAGAGAAGCTCTAGAGAGAAAAGCAGTATAATGGCAATTGTTTCCAAGCTCATAACTCGAGCTACATATGCTAGAATAAGATGATCTTGGGTACCTTTTTGCAAGTGCATGCGATGCAATTTTGAAGGCAGTATACTTTTTAACATAATGTTTGACATGTGACTCAGGTTTTCAATGATTCTTGTTGTGTTGGAAAGCTCTCTTCAAGGGTTTTCTGATGGTGTATGATATGGCCATGATTGGTTAAGTTTTTTGTGTTCAAATAACATTTTTATGGTCTGATTTGGCAAGGTTCTTAAAAATTTATCATGGGATCTGCAAAACCGAGTCATCGAATTCATTTTATTGTATCTGCTTTTCAAGATTGATTTAATTGGATTAATACGGCTTGGATTTTATCATGGCAATCACAAGAAGAAGAAGCAATAAGGTTTTTTGAATTCAAATTCGAGTGCTCAAGTTATTTCTCTCAAAGAATTAAGTAAGAGGTGGAGCACATTTTGAATTAAAAAACATAACTCATAAAAACCATCCATTAGTTACAAGCTCTTTTTGCTCATCAAATGCTTAAGGCCAACATGCTATTGAGTAAAGCTTAAAGCTTACATCCTAAAATAATGCAAGCAAGCTTGTACCAGTTCAAGGGTACATCACCTTTAAGCAAGAATTCACTAATTATAGACATTCGATTTTCTCATTATTAGTTTCAATGGCAAATAATTTCATTCAACAATAACAATACCAAAATTTCCTTCTCACATGTTCACATCAATACAAATGTTAAGCAACCATAATATCCTCAATAATCATAGATATTCATATGCTTAAATCATCATGATCAATACATCTATGATCACATACAATAGTAATTCACTATTGCAACTTACACCCATATGTCATGTAATAATCATTCTCCTAACCATATTGAATTATCCCCTTTGTATACTGACCTTATTTGAGTGATGCCCCGAACCTCAGAACTGCCAAAAAATCCATTACCATTCTCCTTACGTTTATTTGAAGCCATCAGTCCGGCCGGTGAGCCTGACTGACTGCTTAGTTTCTGTATCAGGCTCCAAGCATGGCGTTTTTGCATTGGACCGAGTTTGTATTTCGGTTCCCTCCGAAACATGATCAAGGGTCAACTTTCTAAATAATCGATCTTCACTGTTTCATTTATTCATAAGACTTACCTTAGGCAATAACCTTAGGATTTAACCTTTGCCTTTATAATATTTGCAACTTTAACAACCATAGGTAATCTTCAACTTCACAACAATGAGTTTAAGTCGTTGCCCTAGTAACCTGTTATTTGTTCCCCTTTAAACCTCATAACACAGATATCTCCATGCTCAGTTCTTGAGGGTTATCACAGCATCACACTGTGTGCTAACTCCTCAATGCTAGAACAATTTCTGCCATTATTCTGCAACTCTAAATTATGAAATTTTGATGTGAACCACAATCTTTTACATTCCCCTTTTCATATCATAATTTCATAACATCCTGGCAGTTCAGTAATTTGGTCAAGTTTTGAAATCTCTTCCAACTTAATGCTTTTGTGAAAATGTCTGCTAGGTGATCTTCACTCTTTATATATACTAATTGAATGTACCCTTTTTCCACCATATCCCTGATATAATGTAACTCCATTTTGATGTGCTTGGTCCTTTCATGGAGAACAGGGTTCTTACACATTGCAATACAACTCTGATTATCACAGAAAAGTCTGGTGCTTTCCTTCTGCTCAATCCCTAGTTCATTCAACAGTCTTCGTGTCCAAATAATTTCCTTAGCTGCCATGGTAGTTGCTGCATACTCAGATTCTGCAGTAGACAAAGCAATAGATGCTTGTTTCTTGCTTCTCCAGCTTATGGGAGCACCACCTAACATCAAAACATATCCAGAAGTGGATTTTCTTTCATCCATATCCCCACACCAGTCAGCATCTGAATAACAATTCAATTGTAAATTATCTGTCCTGTAAACTATTCCAGTGTATGGAACATCACCAAAAGCCCTTCTCCATGTCCTAATTTTGCTGCAGAAGAGATGATTTCTTTGCTAAATGGCCTCTACACATTTAAATGGGGAGGTGAGTTGCTCCTAGAAAAACTCACTCACATCTTTAACCCGGTGCTCAAGCATGGCGGACTTCCGTGATACCGGTATGTTAGTAGAGCTGTCCCAGGTGTATAAATGTGGCATAAAACGTGACATACATAACTACGGGACAATTCTAGTTGGTAATATTATGGCTAAAACTTTTGCCTCTTTGATTGAGCAAAAGCTAGTGGATTGGGCCAAAGATGCGATGTTATTGCAACAGGCCAAGCTGGTTTCAGATCCGGGTTACTCTACTATTGATCACTTAGTGACACCGGTGCTCACGTAAAATGCTAAGGGGCGGGGAACAAACTATACCTCGCATTCATGGACCTTGCAAAGGCATTCGATCGTGTTGATCGAGGCAAGCTTCAAGACAGATGGATGCAATTGGGGTCCCTCATGCTCTCAAAGAAGCAGCTTGCTTGCCTATATCATAAGGTATTGGTGGAACTCTCGCTCCCTTTACGCTCGATACACGTTTTCCAGCACCATAGGGGTTAAACAAGGCTGCCCCCCTCGCCACCAAAGACTTTTGGGCTGTTCATTGATGAAGTAGAATCTTGGCTCAATGACCGTAGTGGAATTGGTGCGATTTATATGACCATGTAGTGAAGTTGTCGCCGCTTTGTCGATGATATTGTACTCATCTCCAAAACACAATTGGGTCCGCAAATACATCTAGATGTCTTTGACGCTTTTGCAAGCATAAAGGTATGTCTATCAACCATTCCAAATCTAAAATCATGGTCTTTGGTTCAAGGCCCCATGCTGATTTCTCAGGTTGGAGGTGTTGCTTTGGAAGTCATCCACTCAAGATAAATATTTAGGGATTGAAATGTCTTCCAACTATAAATGGTCACCGCAAAGATCAAGGAGAGCATTAGGTGGGCTGAAAGCATTATTTGGCATGCTCCAAGTATGTGAACAAAATAACCTAGAAGGTTGGCATTTACGCAAGCTGCTTTTGGTGTTCTAGTTAAACCAAGCAATGTTTCTATGGCTGCCCATCCCGGCACCGGATTGGCAAGATCGCTTGGGCCAAGCCGGAAAGAATACAAAAAAAATTCCTCCCCGAGGAATTGGGAGTAAAGGCCCAAACACCATATAATATGCTCTTGGCGTAAAAACAGACTAGTCCCAATCGAGATTGATGCGCCTGGCAAACGCTACATTACTTGGACAGATCTCTAATCTTGACTAACGCCCCCGCCTCTAGCACTTATGCACTCTCGCTTAAAATGAACGATGGTATAATGCAAGAATCAAATGGGCGGAAAATCGATATAATGCCCGGCACCGGCCTCACAAATGGGATGAATTGCAAGCATTTGTATGCGCGCAAAGCAGCTTGCAAAGCTCGATGGATTGTGATACTAGTGTCAAAGCGTACTTCTACGTAAAGGAAATTAACAATCTTGACACCTATGGTGAGCAGCCATACCCGAAATGGATCCGCATCTAATTTAAGAAAACCATCTCCGTAACGCCACTCTCATCCCATCACCTTGCCATAGAAACCGGCGATGGCAAGGATTGGAGCTTAAAAAGACCGGCTATGTCCCCGCCGCTTGATGTAACCACAAATTGAGGACGAGGCCCATGCTTTGCTCTTTTGTCCATCTTATGAGCATATCCGCGGAAGCTTTTGCCATCACCGCCGATAATCTTCAAGACTTATTCCAGCTTGGTAACCGGCCAAGCCGATCATATCCAAGACTATCTTTAAGGAAAGATCGACATCATACTCTTATATGATCACATGACACCGCTTGAAAATTCTGGATTATTTATATTTTGATGATTTATGTGCCATATTGGCGCCTAAAATGTAAATGTAAATGTACTGTTTGCCATATGGACCTGAGGGTCCCAAAAAATGGCATGATCAATATATATTGATTGATTGATTGAAATACGGATTATTTATATTTTGATGATTTATGTGCCATATTGGCGCCTAAAATGTAAATGTAAATGTACTGTTTGCCATATGGACCTGAGGGTCCCAAAAAATGGCATGATCAATATATATTGATTGATTGATTGAAATACCTTAAGACCTTCTTTGCAGCAGACCAATGTTCAAGTCCAGGATTGTTGTTATATCTACTCAGTACATTTACTATGTAAGTTATATCTAGCCTCGTGTTGTTAGCAATGAATAGTAAACTTCCTATTAGCTGCCTATATGGTATCCTTTTCATTTCCTCTATTTCTTCATCCGTCTGGGGACACATTTGCTTGGATATCTTACATCCAGGAAGTATTGGTGACCTCACTGGATTACATTCCTGCATGTTGAATTTTTCTAAAACTGTTTCTATGTATTTGCTCTGGCATAATGATATGGTTCTCCTGTGTCTATCCCTTTTTACCTGCACTCCAAGAAATTGAGACAACTCACCAAGATCAGACATTTTGTATCTGCCCTTTAACAATCCTTTGCAATCTTCCAGGAACTTTGTATTGTTTGAAGCTAGTATACAATCATCAACATATATTGCCATAATACAAAAATTCTCCTGTTTTTTTAGGATGTACACATTCCCATCATTCAATAGTTTAGTAAATCCCTGATCTTTCAAGAAATCATTAATGCAAGCATACCATTCCCTAGGAGACTGTCTTAGGCCATAAACAGCCTTTTTCAATTTCCATACCTTTCCAATTCCCTTCTCAAAGCCCTGAGCTTGATTCATGTAAACTTCCTCCCTTAGATCTGCATTCAAAAAAGTAGTACATACATCCATGTGATGTAAATCTAAATTTAATGCATTAGACATTGCAATTATTGTCCTAATGCTAACCAGCTTCACCACAGGGGAATAGGTTTCTTCAAAATCAATCCCTTTCCTTTGAGAATACCCTTGTGCAACCAGTCTTGCCTTATATAAATATTTAGGCGTCCCATCTGAGTTTGTTTTAAGTTTATAAATCCATTTGTTTCCTATTGCACACTTATCCTTTGGCAAATCCACTAGTTCATAAGTGGAAGTTCTGTCAAATGATTCCATCTCTTCAATCATAGCTTGTTTCCACTTGGATCCCTCAATGCCATTAATTGCCTCCTCATAATTTTCTGGTACACCAGCCTGCATCACCATTAAAGCCTCATCTACATGCATTTCCTGTTCCTGTTTTTCAAGTCTATTGCTTTTCCCATCCATTTTCCTTCCATATTCAGTCACATCTAAGTTCAATTCTTCTTTCAGCCTTTCCCCTTCTGTCCTTCTCCTTTTCTGTTTTGCATCTACTTGGCTTTCAATATTTTTTTCGAAAGGATCTAGGGTGCCTATTGTTTCTCCATGTTCATTCATCTCTGAGTTTTCCTCTTCTGATTCTGTATCAGAATTAAGTTCTTCTCCTTCAAACCTAATGGTTTTATCATGTTCATTATCTGTTTTACTCCCATCCGAGTTTTCATTGAGCTTTACCTTCTCCTCTTCTTTGTTTGGTCTGTACAACACATTTTCAGCAAAAATCACATCTCTACTCACTATAATGGTTTTTCTTAAGGGATTATACATCCTATATCCCTTAGAGTTTTCATCATATCCCACAAGGTATGTCACCACTGATCTGTCATCCAATTTTCTTCTAGTTTCCTGTGGCACATGTGTATAACCCAAGCATCCAAATACTTTGAACTTGTCATAGTTAGGCATTTTGCCTGACCACATTTCATCAGGGCATCTTCCTCCTATGCTTACTGATGGCATTGTATTTTGGATCATCACTGCAGTTTTTACCACTTCTTCCCAAAGGAAGTTTGGCAGGCCTGATTCCTTGATCATTGCCCTTGCAGCATTTAGAATAGACTTGTTTTTCCTCTCAGCTACACCATTTTGCTGAGGGGTGTAGCTACATGTGTATTGTCTTTTTATACCTCTATCTCTACAATATTTTTTGAATTTAAAAGACATGTACTCACCTCCTCTATCCGACCTTACGCATTTGATCCTCTTCCCTGTTTCAAGCTCCACTTCAGCAGCATACTCCTTGAAAGCTTCAAAAGCTAACTCCTTTGTTCTCAAGCAGTAGATTTTGGTTTTCCTGGAAAGTCATCTATAAAAGTTATGAAGTACCTTTTTCCTGTTAAACCTGTTACATTCAGAGGATCACATAAGTCAGTATGGATTAAACCTAGTATTTCATTTGATCTTCCCTTGGCCTTTGAGAAAGGTAATCTAGAATGCTTGCCCAACATACATCCCCTGCATATGAAGTCTTCTAGTTTGCTGTCTTCAGATTTAATCCAGCCCTTTTTAATCATTCCCTCTATGTTCTTTATGTTAATATGACCAAGTCTTTGGTGCCATGTTGCAATATTTGGAATGGTGGACAGATTTGCACTGCCAAGGCATTTTGCATTTATACCAAATAAATTTCCCACTCTTCTGCCCAAAAACTTTAATTGATTTCCCTCATAAATTTTGCAATGCATTTGCTCAAATACAACTTTAAAACCCATATCTACAAGCTGAGATATGGAGATTAAATTTCTGACCAAAGTTGGTACACATAAAACATTTTACAGATTTACAATCTCTCCTTCTAAGGTGAACAACTCAAGGATTCCAGTTTCTTCCACCTTTTGCAAATTCCCATTTCCAACTTGGATATATCCTCCATGATTTTCCTTTTTCTCCTTCAAGATCTTGGACTTGCATGCAATTGTTTTTTCGGCTCCACTATCTAATATCAGAAAATCATTATTGTCAATATTGTCACAGCAAGAAAAAATCTGATGTGCACATACCTCTTCGATTTCAGCTCCATCATCTTCTTCAAGAGGGATTTCTTCTGCAATATTGGCTTCATGATATGAATTCTTTCCCCTGCCTCTTCCTCTCATACTAGCATTTCCCCTTCCTCCTTTTCCTCTTCCTCTAGAATTCTCTTTTGGAGTTGAGCAGTTAGAAGCATAATGCCCTCTACCTCCACAATTATAGCAGTTAATCTCCCTCATCATATTAGGACAGTTTATTTTCAAGTGTCCAAACTAGTCACAATTGTAGCATGGTCCTATTTTTTTGTCTTCTCTCTTTCCTTTATTTTTTGCAAATAATATTTGTGATGTTTCATCTTCTTCAAGAACCCTGTTCTGTTCAATTTCAGTTTTGAGCATTCTTTCTGCCTCTATTCTTGTTTTAGCTATGGTCCTAATAAACATTGATATATTTACCAAACCTGCAACTGCTCTAGAAATGGCCAAGACTTGTTGTTGTTGTGTATAAAACACTCCTGCTCCTTCCAAGTCTGCCACAACATTGTCAAAGTTCTGAAAAAAATCATTGACATTGTCCTTTTCATTAAACCTCAATCTTCTTAGCTCATTTTCTAACACATCTATCTGAGATGAGGTTTTTTCTTCATATGTTAACAGCATATATTTCCACATTTGTCTAGGGCTCATACCTCTTAGCTTCAATACTATGCTTGAGCTCACCTTGCTCATGATAATTCCTTGTGCTTCTCTCACCTTGGAATTATCTTCAAATATTCTCCTTCTGGTCACTTGGCTCACTTCTCGGGCAGATTCTTCCTCAATCTGTTCTTCATTAGATGAGGAACTTCCTTCTGCTACAGCAGCAATCTTTCCAACCACACTCTCTCTTCCTCCTGAACTTCTCTGGTCCTCATTGTTTCCTTCTATAAGATCCCATAGATCTTCCACCTGCAAAACATGTTTCACCTTTTCCTTCCAAACCTGGAAACCTGAATCACCTTTGAACACTTCGATTGCATTTAGCAATCCTGCTCCAAATCTACTTGCCATGATTAAATCTTAACCTGCTCTAATACCACTGTTAGTTTCAATGGCAAATAATTTCATTCAACAATAACAATACCAAAATTTCCTTCTCACATGTTCACATCAATACAAATGTTAAGCAACCATAATATCCTCAATAATCATAGATATTCATATGCTTAAATCATCATGATCAATACATCTATGATCACATACAATAGTAATTCACTATTGCAACTTACACCCATATGTCATGTAATAATCATTCTAGAATGGGACTCGCATGAAACCAACAAACCGCCTTAGACTTGCTTCTCATTCATCTCAGCAGATTTTCTACAATGGTGGATAGTGGGTAGCCGCACACATGCGAACTACCCATAAAAAATAAAGGGAAAATCCAATTATATCATTTGGACCCCAACAAAATACAATGCCCCAAAACCCACCTAATGGAAAAAGTCGAAACAGATGCCGCCGCTAACCCTCGCACTGCACATCACCAACAAAACAACAAGACAAAACAAACCTCCCGAGTGGAGGGTTGATTATGCGCTGCGCCACGCGATAAAAATACAATAACAAAGAAGGGGGGGAGGGTGGGTTCAAAGAGAATAAGGTACTGCTGAGAGAAGAGGAAGCGCCGATGAGATGTTGATGCAGAAACACGCCTAAAATAGCGAACTCCCAACCAAAATGGGCATGCGCCATACAATAACAAAGAAGGGGGGGAGGGTGGGTTCAAAGAGAATAAGGTACTGCTGAGAGAAGAGGAAGCGCCGATGAGATGTTGATGCAGAAACACGCCTAAAATAGCGAACTCCCAACCAAAATGGGCATGCGCCGCCCGCATGCATGCAAAACATGCATGCTCGTCCCATTCTAGAATGGCGATCCGATGTCTCGGATCGATGGGATTCTCCTAACCATATTGAATTATCCTCTTTGTATACTGACCTTATTTGAGTGATGCCCCGAACCTCAGAACTGCCAAAAAATCCATTACCATTCTCCTTAGGTTTATTTGAAGCCATCAGTCCGGCCGGTGAGCCTGACCGACTGCTTAGTTTCTGTATCAGGCTCCAAGCATGGCGTTTTTGCATTGGACCGAGTTTGTATTTCGGTTCCCTCCGAAACATGATCAAGGGTCAACTTCTAAATAATTGATCTTCACTGTTTCATTTATTCATAAGACTTACCTTAGGCAATAACCTTAGGATTTAACCTTTGCCTTTATAATATTTGCAACTTTAACAACCATAGGTAATCTTCAACTTCACAACAATGAGTTTAAGTCGTTGCCCTAGTAATTTGTTATTTGTTCCCCTTTAAACCTCATAACACAGATATCTCCATGCTCAGTTCTTGAGGGTTATCACAGCATCACACTGTGTGCTAACTCCTCAATGCTAGAACAATTTCTGCCATTATTCTGCAACTCTAAATTATGAAATTTTGATGTGAACCACAATCTTTTACACTCATTTGACAACAAGATAAGGTTGTCATCATCCAGAAATGAAAAACTTGTCCTCATTGACCATAGTGCAACAGTATATAACACAATTTCTATTGGAAAAAATGTTAATCGGGGGAAATGGTAAGGACGTGCTTATCATTATGGTCATGTAAGACTAACTTATGCATCATAAAACTAAGGTTCGGTAAGTTATATAATATAACTTGTTCGTGCACCCCTAAGCACACTTGATGGTATACAATACTGTATAGTAGGCTTGTATGGTGCCATGGCCTTAAAATATACATATTTATACCGTATATTTTAGGGGAACGTCAAGTTGAGGGAATACTTGTATATATAACTTTTTTTTAACATGTAAAAAATAAATAATTTATCCCCTTAGTAAATAGGGGAACGTCAAGTTGAGGGAATACTTATATATATAACTTTTTTTTAACATGTAAAAAATAAATAATTTATCCCCTTAGTAAAGTATCGATGAAGGCGTATTTCCTCCTCTAAATGTACGATGATAATGTTTGATCATATAAGCTAATAATAAATATTTTAGAGTGATGTATCTAAATGAAGGATTCTTAACAGCTATACTCCATGTATGTCAATGCCAACATGTCCCTGTGCAAAGATAGACGTAAGCATGTGTTTCCTTTGTAGGACACATGCCCAACACGGGAAAACATATGTTGTACCATTCTAGGGAAAGGTCCTTTGCAAAGCAACAACATCCGATGGAGTTCCATTGAGCTGAATGAAAATACAATGACCCATAGGAGTACCCACAATGAGGCCCCAACATGAGTGAATATGAGTGAAAAAATCCAACAATGACCTCAGCCACATAACTAGCTCAAAACATAAAATTAGGCCCATGACCCCCAAAGTTCCCGAACCCAAAACCGCATCCAAAGCTCGTTAGGGCAGAATTCACCAGATCAAAGCTGCACCTTAGCCCGCAACCCCCAAATATCGACTCCCAACCCCCACCCCTTAGGAGCCCAATGGCCAAGCATGCATCATGCTCGAAAAAGCAAGCAAAGCACAAGAATCTGATGAGAAAAAATAGCAGAATAGAGAAATTATAAAGAATCTTCGGACAATCATACAGATAGTTAACGTGAAAAGGTTAGGAGCCCAATGGCCAAGCATGCATCATGCTCGAAAAAGCAAGCAAAGCACAAGAATCTGATGAGAAAAAATAGCAGAATAGAGAAATTATAAAGAATCTTCGGAAGCGACATAGCGTTTGCACAAGTGCTACACCGAGAGAGAGAGTAAAAGTACGACCAATGGCCAACTGAGAATCAACCCGATAGTAAACAAATAGTTAATGGCCAGCAGAAGCAACCAAGCACAATAGCACAGCCACAAAGATATAGAAGAGAAGAATCGATCCAGCCCTCTCTAGGTGGAACGGTACGATTTCAACCCAACTGAGAATCAACCCGATAGTAAACAAATAGTTAATGGCCAGCAGAAGCAACCAAGCACAATAGCACAGCCACAAAGATATAGAAGAGAAGAATCGATCCAGCCCTCTCTAGGTGGAACGAGAAGATTTCAACAGATGTTAAGACGAGCCGACATCAGGTGACTAGAGTCAGAGGAGGGAGGGAGGGAAACTCTAGAACCAACAGAATTCAGCTCAGAGGAAACGCCGATGAGGAATGCTAGTAGACAACATGGATATATAGTAGAGAGAGCCAAAGAAAGCCTACGCCATAGAAGGCTCAGGCCATAGATAGATCTGACACCCAAAATGGCTTAATGCTAAAACAGACGTCCCTTTCCCCAGAATGATGGCATTCTAGGGAAAGGTCCTTTGCAAAGCAACAACATCCGACACAAAGAGGAACCTACCTCCTCCAATCACAGACCGAGACTGCGAGCAAAAACAAGTAAGATCACTGAGAGTACAGGCGATTTCTTAGCGGCAGAGATGCAGAAAAGAGACGTCCTGGGAAACAACTATGAAACTAAGACCTTCGTATGATGACGAACTAACTTGGAACTGGCATGACTCGGTAGAGAACAACAAAGAATAATATATGAGGAGCAACCGATACCATGGGCTTGCCAAAGGAGAAACAACTGCAGAATGAGATTAGTGAACCCAAAGGGAGATGAGGTGAGACAAGAGGTCAGAAAATTGGAGGTGAAAAAACTATCCATCGAATGCAAAACCTAACAAAAGAACGATGGGAGGAAGACAGAGACAAATGATACAAACTTCATAAAGATGATACGAGCCAACCACGATTAACAAACAAGAAAGCCAAAATTATGGGGCAAATAGAATGCGTAAACAAATAAGGCACAAAAAACCGAACACAAACCACAAATGACGACCACAACAATGAGCACATGAAAACAAACTGGAGAATCAATGCGTCAAACTATATGTGAAAGAGACACCGACAAAAGAACAAAGGATGTCAAAAATATACGAGGAGCAACCAAAATCCAGAGTGCGCCAAAGGTGAAACAACAGCTGCATGAGATTGAGGAACCCAAGGGAGCCGAGGCGAGACAGTAGATAAGAACATTGAAGATGGAAAACTAGCCATAGAATGCAAAATATACGAGGAGCAACCAAAATCCAGAGTGCGCCAAAGGTGAAACAACAGCTGCATGAGATTGAGGAACCCAAGGGAGCCGAGGCGAGACAGTAGATAAGAACATTGAAGATGGAAAACTAGCCATAGAATGCAAAATCCAGCAAGGAATAGTGGGAGGGGAGATGGAGGCATGATGATATCAGATTCAAGATGATGCGAACCAACCATGATTTAACAAATAGAATAACATTAAGGGACCATAGATAGAGTGGAACAACTGGATGAATAACTCCAGACTGAGTGAATAACTAGTCACCACTAGATAGAAAATACTCAAGAAATGAAAAAACTTGAGGGAATGATGGGGCATAGAAGCCTGCTATCGAACGGGTAAGAGGAACAAGTTCATAGCTCAATGATACAAATGGAACTATAGTGGACAAACGAGAATAATGGACGGCATGTGGTCAAGGGAACGAACAAAGGCAGTGAAAAGAAGCCAATGCACCGAACGAATTGAAGGGGCATATGGCCAAGTGGTCATCACACCGACAAGGAACCCGCCACATAAAGGAACACAAGATATATAAGATCTGCAACTAACTATCAGCATCGATGCAACAAGAATTCAACAACTCAACCCATACAAATGCAACTGAGATGTGGCACGAGAAAGCTATGTATAAATGAGCCAAACAATTCTAGCAAATACCACCGATGTAAAACCCCTGCAAAAAGACCAAAATGTAAGCTACCACCGCAAACGGTGCCAATAGACCAACGAGGGGGAAACCAAAGTTCCTAGGCAGAAAAAGGATCACATCTAACTATGCAAGCAAAGCGCATTAAAAAGACATTGTGGTAGAAAATAGAGATGTAATGGACCATAACCATGTCTAAGAGACTTGAAAGCTTTGAGAATAACCAAAAGCCACATGGCATGAACTAACATGTATCACCAATTTATGACGAATGCAGCCAAGAAAAAGTTCATGAGCAGAGAAAATGCCAGAATATCTGCACGGAGATGGCGGACAAAGTTTACATACAAGGCATTGGAAAATCTGACTCAATCGACAACTCGTGCTAAAGTACTCATCATATAGGTCAAGTGCCAATATGTCAACAAAAAGGAGGCAAATGGGGGGTATTGATTAAAGACCGGAGATAGTGAGGAACCGCCAAAAATGCAATGAAGCAACTAAATGCAAGATTGACCTGGCTTAAAAAAGCAATATACAAAGTAGTTAGTTCCTTTTTGAACTATGTAGACACTGAGCTGGCAACGAACCCCATGCGTTTTTAAGACTAAAGATCTAAGGTGCAAAGGATGCAAAGATAGAATATCATAGAATACTAAGCAACATATGCTCAAATGGATGCTCGTATAAAAAATGAAACTTTTTGTGCAAAATGCTCATATGCAAAGAGCAACTGGGTAAATATAGTAATGAGCCAAGACGATTCAAGAGGTCAAAGAATAGGCGAAGGAGACAGAACTAAAAAGAGCTGGACAAAAAATGGAGCAAAAAGGGGGGTTAAAAGAAAGTAACAAAAAATGAACCTAAAGAACTAAATGATATACAGACACTAAAAAAAAAACCATAGAGCAAATAGAAACCAAACAAAAAGCATTAAAACAGAATTTAAGACCAACTGACTAGGGAAAGAGGCAAATGCAACTCATGGAAGCAAAAAAGACGAATGGGACAAAGGGGGGCTAACCAAGCAGAACACAGGGCTAAGCAAGACTAGAGGAGAAATTCAGGTCACCAGAAAATATGGGGATCGATTGGAAAGGATGTCGTGCAAAGGGGACAGTGGCAGTGGAACAAGAGCAAACAAGATGAATTGGAAATAGTAAAACAAAAAGGAAATGACAAACATAATGGGACAAGTTAAGACGAGTAGAGCAAGTGGGAGGAAACTGAGAATTGACAAACGGGACAAATGGATTAAAGAAGGTGTTGGATGACTAGTAAATGAAACAAGAAGCGGTGGTGGGTAATGAAGGTCAATACGGAGAGGTGGTGGGGCATAGAAACCTGCTACTGAACATGGGAGGATAAGAGGAACAAGCTCACAATTGGACAAATGAACAAACTAATAATCCCATGAAGGAAAAAATGCAGAAAGAAGCAGGCTCCGTACCCACCTACGCTTACCACTAGAAACAAAGCTCAAGAACCTTATAGCAAAAAAAAGAACAGAAGCAAATGAAATGGATGAAGAAATGGGAACATGAAAAGATGACTAAGTACAAAAAATCGAAAGATCAAGGAATGAAAAAACAAACGAAGAGGACATCATGAGATGCATGGAGTAAAAAGCCACTGATGCAACAAATGTCGAATGGGACAAGACATCTAGGCCAAACAGGAAAAGAAGAAGGAGGGAAGTTATGAGGCAAAAGAAATAGAGCAAGCACAGTGAATACCAAATGAAACTATAGGCAAGAGAGATAGAGAGAAAAGAGCCACCTCGGACTAAACCAATGAACCATATAATCGTAGAAATAAATTAGCGAGGACTGGGAATCCCATAACTTGCAGAACAAGATCAACAAATCCGAGGAGAAAACGATGTAACATGGAGAAATGAATGTGCACCCTACTACTAAAAACCCTATGGTACAAAGGATGCTACCCTAGACTGCAAAGATAGAAATCCATGGAATAGCCAAGCAATGAATTAGACATTTGACTAAAGTTACTATATGCTCAAATGAATGCTCTCACCCAAAAAAAAAAAATTGCTATGCAAAATGCTCATGTGCAAAGCGATTATACATGTAGAAAATGCAAAGACCAAAGAGCAAAATTAAATAGATACTTAACCATGAATATAGAGTCTCCCAACACATCAATCTCCATCCTGTCATCAAGAGATAGGAACCCCTAATCCAAGACGAATGAAAAGCCATGAATGAAAAGCCATATCTCATCTTCCAATCGAGCTCGTTAATGCATGGGCCCAAGCAACCACATGTTGAAAGGACAAGCCAGGGCCGGAAAACTATATCCTGTGGAAGATAGCCAAGCAAACCATGAAGAAAACCATGAAAAAATAGAAAATTGGATGAGATGCCGATATAAAGCACAAAAAAATGCATATGAAGGGCCTCTATTCATAAGTGAATCATGTATATAAGGGTCATTAAGAGGGTATACTCGACCAATTGAGCGTCAATAAGAGCAAATAGAACCATGTATTTAGATGAGAGCATACAAACATGCATAAAGCATAAAACACATATGAAGAGGCTCTATTATTGTATACGATGACAAACCTGGATTTAAGCAATGTCTAGACGAACCTAGAAAGGTAAGTCACAGACCCCCCTAGACCAACAAAGCATCTTAACCTAGGCAAAACATTTCCAACAACCACCAGGGCTCAAAGCAAGAAACACAACAAATGTACCAACAAAATAGACCTAAACTCTACGACCAAACAACTCAACAAGATCCAAGAAACAAGGCCCAAGCAAAAACATCCTAACTGACCCGCAACAACCCGAAATAATAGGAATGACAGTGCAAGAAAAAGGACTGACCACCCGAGAAGTACAAATGGAGTATCTAGGCTATACTACTTAATGAACATATGAGAGCAAGACACAAGATGCTAGACCAAAAAACTGCATATAAAACTACCAAAAGCATACATAGCATCCACAAACAAAGAAGAACTCGAAAAACTACTAGAACACTGAAAATACGGCCCACGAGCAACCTTCCAAACAATTTAACCTAAAAAATGAAAAAGGACGAAGTCAAACCAAGGACCGACCATTCAAAAAAGCCTCAAAAAGTCTAGGACGACAAGAAACATACCTCTAATTCCAAAGCAAGAAGCACAAAAATAGCGCTCAACAGTAACAATCTCAACTTCTATGACCAAATAACTCGACAAGCTCCCAGAAGCAAAGCCTAATCAAAGCAACCTAAAACGACCTATGCAAACCCAAAAACAAGGAACTCATAGCGCAAGATCTAGGACCTAGGGGAGAAAGACAATAGACCCTAAACTCGACCTCATGTAAACCCGGACCATAGCACTTTACTTAAAACAAGATTAATTATTAGAAAAATATGAATTTTAAGGGATACCAGGTCTGGTAGTCCCTGACAAGGGATAGACAGGACTAAGAGGGATAAGCTGGCCCTGGTATCCTCTGGAAAAAGAACCCAACACAGATTGTTCTCGTTGACTTTTTGAGGATGAATGAAGTCCAAAGGCCGACTCAGATGATCATAGAGCAGTGATACTCACAGAATCATGGCTGATTCATGACCCATTCATGGTAGATGATCACAGAGATGGATAAATTTATTTTGGCCGCTTAAGGCAAATGATCCGGAGCACCAGATGACCGATAAACTGTTCAGGATGCAGATAAACTCGAGCCAAACTGAATCTAAAACTGTTTAATATCGAGGTTACATGTTTGGACTTGGATTTGATTGAACCATCAATACCTGCATCGCCAAACTGGAGAATTACCAGCTTAGCCGCCAGACCAACTGTAATTTTGGAATTTCGCAAATGATATTGCGTTAGTAAGCTTTTGTGATCAACAAAAACACAGTCCCAATGCAATCCAGAACACAAATTTGACACTAAAGAATGCCGCAAAGTAGTTATGCACCATGTTCACCTCATAATCACAAAATTTGCATCTCCTGCCTACAATGCATTGGAATAATGCATAAAATGAATATGAAAAACGACTTAATGCAAGATGAAGGATCCTATATATATCCTGTACAGTAATAGAATGCTATCTTAGATTGAAGCTTAACAACATAGCTGCAATGACATAGCTCTTAGAAGACTCAGAATAATAGAAGAGACTCATACACAGGGTAGCCCTTAAGCTCGAAATATCGCCAAAAGGCTATTTTTTTGGACTTTTTTATTTTTTTTCACTATTATCGAGTAGGATCAATTAGGAGTGGTGCCAATAAAATATCGCCACCTTGTCTACGAAATTTTCTCCCTCCACTTATAAATTAGCCTACACCACTAAATGATGGATTCTTGGATTCGCCCCTATGTGAATTTTATTCTTGGTAATTATTCTAAAATCGCCCCTTAACCCCCTAAAATCATGTAAAATTAATACGAATTCTATCCTTGGTGAGTTTTTTAGAATTGTCGTTTACCTCCAAGAAAAAAAAGGGGGAAGGGAAAAAACCATGCATGTTATATGGATTTCACGATGCGGTTCCAACATCCAAGTATGCAATCCTAGAGTATTTTTGCTTTTGGTCTGTTGTTTATCCAATCTTAAAAAGATGACTGAAATCAAATTGGTTTGTGCTTGCCCACCATGATATGCAATCATGCCTCGGCTAAGTTTATGTACTTGTTGTTGTTTAGCCCTTAGTGTGGATCTATTGAGATTTACAATCATATGCCAATGTCTGGTAACATGTAGTTGTAAGCGTAATGCTCACATAATGAATATGTATACGGACATAACAAATATATATTGTAGACCCAAATTTTAATTGAGAAAAAAGTATATATTCCATCGCTTGATGGATGAAAGATTCGCCAAGGTTGCTACAACTCAAATTGAAGCCCGAAACAAAATCGCCAACATAACTAATCGAAAAAAGCTAAGATTCGCCTCACATTCTAAATTACACCTATAAAAATTTGGGCTTAAGGGCTACCCTGCTCATACATGAAAAATTCTGGCTAATAAGACAACAAACATCGGCAAACAAGGAAATGTCACAAGAATATAGGCTCAAGGCTATAAACGGGGTTGGGGTCTAGAAGACTGGAGTCTGTGCAGCCTATGTAAACTGCAATTTTACATAATGAAGAGTACTGAAGGATCATATTCATATATCAGTTGGGTACAGACAATTAATGAAACTTAACAAGAATAAACTTACCTCATGCAAAGAATCCTACACCGTGAATGCTTTCTTATGTGGATCTACAAAAAGCTCGAAATTTGGGCCTGAATCGGCAATATCTAGCCTGAGATTTGGCCCAAAAACGGCCATACCTAGCCTCAATCCGAACAAATAGAAACCCAATCTGGCATCAATCCAGCTTTTCTGAGCTACTCGAACTGCCAAGAATCTGGCATCAATCTAGTTTTTTGAGCTACAAGAACTATCAAGAACGCAGTGAATTAACGAAACAACCAAGCAATCACTGGCATCATGGGCATATACCCCAGATCCCAAATCGTGAAAGAAGACACAACCAAGCAATCAGGGTTAAGGCAACAGAGAACCCAGACCCCATCAGTGAAAAAAGCAGAGCCAAAAAATACAAAAGAAAACCCTGATCACAGTAACTTATCTGGAAAAAACTGCTCTTGTAGCGAAGCTGCAACCAACCATGCCGACTGCAGATCCAGATCCACGTTCTTGGAGACAATATCAGATCACTGGTCCAGCACCATTGATAACCACCAAAAAGATCGTGATTCGTCCAAAAAAAATTTCCCATCTAGTGATTTACTCAATTGGCTAACATAACACACCAAAAAGAAACACTCAGAGACAAAATCTTATAGGGTAAGAAACGGTAGGGCATCATAGGAAAACTAGCAGAATCGTTTGCATCATAGGAAGAAACTAGCAGAATCATTTGGAAAACTGGTAGGATAGAGAAGATGGAGAGAACTAGCTTAGAAAGTCTAGAACCAACAGAATTCAGCTCAGAGGAAACGCCCATGAGGAATGCTAGCAGACAACATGGATATATAGTAGACAGAGCCAAAGAAAGCCTGCGCCATAGAAGGCTCAGGCCATAGATAGATCTGACGCCCAAAATGGCTTAACGCTAAAACAGGCGTCCCTTTCCCCAGAATGATGGTTCTCTTCTATATAAGAAGAGAACCATAGCATTGCTTTGCATGCATGTTGTACCTTGTTGACTTTGCACCATTATTAAAATATTTAAAACCAACTTAAAACGTCAACATTGGGATGTCTATATATATATGCATGAAACTCATGACATAGACAACAAGGTTTCTTACATTATGGAGTCCAACAAAGTTGCTCATGTGCTATACAAGACACTTCAGACAATAATGATGTTACTATTTATAGGGTGGATGATCGTATGGATCATGAGACCCACGCTTACTTGGAAAAAATTTTATACCCCTGTTGTAGATCACACTAGGACCACTGCTTATGGCTCTGCAGGTCTGTATATTTTCACATACTAGCGACTCCCTTGATGGCCTTAGCAAGCATTGAAAGTCCCATCAATGAAGTCTTTACATGATGTTAAGATTCTACTTTTGTAAATATGGCATTAAACTTCAACTCATTTTTGTGTGCATTTGTAGGACCTGCCCTTCTCATATATGCTGCACCTATCGTGTTCATTTCATTTGTTGGTGCCATCAATATGCACATAAAGGGCAAACTAAATCTAATGTAATTCTATCAATCCTTTGTTTCCTATAGTTTGAATCATCTTCTTTAATTTCAAGCTTTTGTTATATGAACTTTTATAGGAAAAGAAAGGGCAACGTTTTTCGACATGGTCTGAACCCATGGGCATATCCTGTGTTCATCAGAGGCCCATTTTCACTTGTTTCTCTTACCGAAATAGCCATTTTTTGTTGCTTTGTCATCCTTGCTGTATGGTCAGCTGGAGCATACATTCAAAAGGGCTTTAATACTTTAACTAAGAAGGAGCCAAACATGTAAGCAATTTCAATTTATTGACGTATTTCATTCTTTATTTTTATAATGTTGCAATTTTTATTTTGTTGATGCGTTTCAGGTGGCAAAAGAAATTAGAAACTGCGGCCGCAGAGCTTGGATCTGGAGGAGTTGTGCTTTTGGCCTTGTTATTCATACCAGTGTCACGCAGATCTGTTTGCCTTCGTCTTCTCAATATTCCCTTTGAGCACGCAATAACATATCACATATGGCTTGGGCACCTTATTATGATTACTTTTAGTGCCCATGGTATCTCATATCTAGTTTACTATGGTGTCAGTCATGAACTTAAAGAAGTAAGAATCCTACCTTCTTCTTGTTTAAGTTTTGCTCTAGAAGTTATCAAGGCAAAAAGAAATATAGAATAATGGTGTCGACTTCTAGTGGCAAAGATTTACGCACATGATTGGACCTATAGTGATGCCAACTTTTATTTGCAAAATGAAAGCAAGATTTATGCACATGATTGGAGGACAAATTGATTATTGCATTGACATTAAGGAGAGTCCTCGAGAAATGGGAGGGATATAGTAAAATTTGGCATGACATGCGTTTACATAATCTAACTTCATTCTTTTTGTGTTTTATAGCTGATAACATGGGAGCTAGTACCAGTGAACAATATCTCAGGTTTAATTGCTCTTGTAGTTGGACTTATCATGTGGGCAACCTCGTTACAACCTTTTAGAAAAAAGAATTTTGAACTATTTTTCTACTCCCATCAGTTATATGTGTTATTCATTGTCATGTATGTCATACATGTTGGAGATAGAGATATGGCAGCAGTTATGGGGGGTATTATGCTTTTTTGCATAGATCGATACCTTAGATTTTTGCAATCAAGAAAACGTGTGCAAGTCGTATCGACATCCATGTTGTCTTCTGAAACGTTGGAATTTGTGATAGCAAGGAAACCAAGTGAGTTCTTCATAGGTAATTAATTAATTTTTTATGCTTTGTTGTTGACGTTTTGTATATACTATACTATACAGATGTCCAATACGATACAGGAAGTCTTCTATTCCTTAATGTGTCTGAGATTTCACTCTTGCAATGGCACCCCTTCACTATAGTGTCAAGTTCTAACACAGATGAAGACATTCACCTTCTCATCAAATGCAATGGAAGTTGGACCAAGAAACTTAGAGCATTGTTGGAAAAGGAACCTGTGAATAATATTTATGTATTAGCAGATGGTCCATATGGTGATAACTTCCTAGACTCAATATTAATGTAAGCACCATGTAACAAATATTGTATGCAAAAGCATAGTATATTAAATCTTTTTCCGAAGCTAGTATACTAAATCTTTTTCCTATGCAGTTATGATGTTCTTATCTTTGTAGCTGGAGGAAGCGGAATCTCGCCTTTCATTTCTATACTCAAAGATGTATTGTACACAATTAAGAAGAAGGAAGCACACATTTTGAAAGAGATAAAGTTAATATGGGTAGTAAAGAACTCAGAGGAACTTAAAATTCTCAATGTCCTTTCACCATCATCCATACTACCAGGATTTGAAGCAGTACTTAAATTGGAGATAGACGCATACGTCACTAGAGAGGACAGACCAGATCCTGAGGGCAATTGCATGTCAAGTACTAGGAAAACTGATCAAGAACCTTATCTGGGGAGCCAAGAAGCCCAAAAACACACAAATCCTAAATGTTTAGGAGCTTTAGGTGGAGACCTAAGCGTGAAAGAAAGACCTATGTGCGCTTTTGCAGGAACTAATAATAACCTCTTGTTTGCATTAGTTCTCTTCGCATCTTTTGCAGGATATATGATTATAGAAGGTCTTATACATGCCTTGTATATATACCCTATTGATCACAATACTTACAAGCACTTCTCAAGATCTGGACGCGGTATGATTTCTTTAATGGCAATGCTCTTGGGAGTTTTCATATTTGGAGGTGCTACTGCTATGCTTTCTATGAGGTGGCTCCAACAGCAAACCAGTACTAGAGTTGAAGACCAGACCAGTCCAACAAGACAAGTCCACAATGATCCTATAGTATTTAACAATATCTATCATTCAAGGCCAAACTTTGATGGTATGCATCTTTTATTGAATTCGATATATGAAATATAAATATATGAATTTTACCCTTGGGTTATCACATTTACTTTGCAGGTATTTTCTCATATTATGCCAAGCAAATGCATACTAGCAATATAGGAGTCTATACATGTGGTCCGGAAGGCTTACAACAAAATGTGGCATTCCACTGCCAAACTTATGCTGGATTTTCAAGTGCCATAGACTTTCATCCTTTGAGTTATGATTTGTAATGCAGAGATATATTCCTATAATGCTTGAACAAATGGAAAGTATTTCATAAAAATAAAATTCAAGCTATAACATATTGAAGTATGTAACGAATGTGGAGCACAATATATGAGGGTACAACTACAAAATGAATAAATATTTCTAAAAAAACATATAAAGTGAGATTATATATTATACTTATGTACCAGATTCAACTACTATTCTTTTAATTAAAAAAAATAAAAATTTATATTAGCAGGCTTTTATAATGCCTCTTGCAGCTCTAACTTATCCACTTGTCATGCCACATCATCTATTTTTACTCTCTGTCGTCCAATCCACAGCTATGAAATTTAAAAAACTCTTGAAAATTACTGCACTCTCCGACACTTCTTCTAGTGGAGGGTGCCTTCTTCTACCCTCCCCTTCAATGGCCCACTTTTTGCTCTTTAATAGCCCACTTTTACCCTTCAATGGCCCATTTTCTATCCTTTAATAGCCCACCTTCGCCCTTTAGTAGCCCACCTTAAGAACTACTGGAGATTGAATTAGATGCATTGTCTATTGTTAGGCACATGGGGGCCAATGAAGGTCAAGGGTGAGCATTTGATGATCCATTGGAAGGCTTTTGGTGGTCCATTGAAGGGCACTTAATGGTCTATTAGGAACAAGAATAAAAAGCCCATCCATGCGTTGTTGTTAATCATCGCAGTGGTAGAATTTCCATAATGCCCATTTTCTATCCTTTAAAGCCGCCTTAGAGATTAAAAAAAAAAAAAATAATAAACCCATGGGGGCCATAATAAAGTTTTGTCCATTGGAAGTGGGCCCATTGAAGGGCACTTAATGGTTATGGGCGCCCATACAACCCCTACTTTTATTGCCATGTTCAATACCAATCAAAGCTAAACTTTGATCCATAATGCTATGTTAAAATAAGGGAAAATAATAAACCCATCATAATAAAGTTTTGTCCAGTGATTGCTTTGCGCCTTGGGCGCCCTCGCGTGTGGCAGACACTCTATATCGATGCATTGCAGGTGTGGGATTGTGTTAATGTTGATTCGTTGCTGTATGGATTACCGAACCAGAAATTACAGTTCAATCAATGCTTATAAAAGTTCACCTCAAGTCATTTTATATGCTAACTGCCAGTTTTTTAAATTGGAGACTTCCTCAAATTAAATGTGGAAGAACCGAAACTCACGCCTACAATAAAATTCGTTGATTTTTGCAAAACGCTCCTTAGCGGTTTCGATTTTGAGCTACGGTAGTCTTCCACTAACAAATTGATGCGCCACATACCGATCATATTATAATTTTGGTCACTTCATTACGCAGGCGGGTATGGTCTGGCCTTCACGGGTCAATGGGTGTTGCTGCGATATTCAGAGTTCACATCTCTCTTCGTCCCAGCTCTTATTTTAGAGGATTTGTTGAGTAAAGGTGATGCAGCATGCGATCTAGCTGCTCCGCTGGATGCACTACATCCCAAGAAGGGGAGATGCAACCCTTCTCCCTCATCGGCAAGGGAGATGCAAACCCAAGTCTCCATGGTATCAAAGCACGCCACCTAGCCCATATCAAAAAAGCCCTAGGAGGGAAAATATGTATAGGAGGGAGAATGGAGGCGGCCAATCCCAGCCATTGTCTATTACTTTGCCCAAGTCATTGCCATAGCTCCGGTCTATTCTATGTTGAGACCCCCAAACGTCACTCTATCTCCCTATGAGTCCGGAACCCGGTAGGAGCTATATTGATGCTCTTGATGTATTAATCTATAAGATGGATCTATGGATGGATTCCACTACCCCATCGCGGGTAGATGATTGTGATTACTATTGATAGTATTGATGTTATAGGAGCCCATAGGGGGCCAGGCGACAAGACACCTTCGCGGTCCTCTTCTAGCGCCTTGCCATAACGTAAAGTGAGGCGGACGATGGGCCCATACTCTACGCAGCTAATGGATGGAAGATTTCCCATGGGATATCATGATGAAGCATCGTATGTTATCTCGAGGCCACAATGAATGTCGAGCAATGATCTTGGTTGACCAAGATCAAGCAATAACCATTACCCCTTAGTAAAACCATGGCCTAGTAGAAAATTGGAGATAGATCCCGAATATGAACCTCAAAAGTGGGATAAATTTTTCCCATTGTTAGAGGCTGGTTAGCAAATGTAAATATAGTTAGAGGTGAGCTTAATTTTAAGGATAGAGTCAAAAGAGAACTTCTAGTAATTTTTGAGCTCAAGTTATTCATAAAACCAAATTTAAAAGTAAAAATTTCGGCCAAATGGGAAATTGGAAAATGGAAAAGAAAAGGGGTCGGTGACCAATACTTGGCCCAAAAAAGAAATAGGAAAATTTCGAAAGTAGTTAATTGATTAAGAGAGGCTGTACTTTTAAATAATAACCCATAGTTATAAACACACAGCACCCTAAGAAAAAGGGCGTTGAAACCACCATGGGAACACCCACCCATTATTTTATAAAGTTTGAAATATTGGCAGAATCTTTCGCGTATAAAACCAATTCGAAGTAACATATCAGAGGTGCATCGCCGGAGAGCTGGGGCAACTGGAAGTTGGTGGAGAAAAGATCTCGATGGACGGCTGATGAAATGCTCAATGGAAACCAGCTCTCAAGGACGCCACCGAAACGTATTCGCAGTTCTTTGGAAGGACCAAGCAAAGCGGTCGGTTAGAGACATTGGATCGTACCACAGATGCTCGGAAGTGATGTGCGACCGAAACGGTTTCTTGAAAGCGCAAAGGCGAAATTATGAGACCTTAAGGAAGGCTGCCGCCATTTGGATGAATCCGCGCTAACTTACGCCGCTGAGTAGGCAGGGCTTCGACCTTAAGGTTCGCTGGAAGGGTCGTTACGAACTATCGCATAGAGGAAATCCTTGGATTCGGCATCTGGCGGAAGAAGCAAAGATGAAGAAGAAATGGCCCAAGAGGTGCCGGGGAGGAAAAGGCTACAGAAGAATTGGCGGTACCTAGAGGGCCACCCATTTCCCCAAAGTATAATCGGCTTTCGAGGAATCAACAAAATTGTATGACGGGAAAGACCCTTTAAAATTAAGAGAGAGACATCGATTATAAGAAGAAGAAGGTGGCCTATTGCAAAATACCTCAAGTTTATGGATAAAGCAAAATGGGAATAGAGACTCTTATTCCTCGCTATATTCTTTTGATGTTTGTTAAGTCATCTAGCTGGTGTTGGTGATTGTAAACCCGAATAGAAATCTTTTATTCCGGAGAAATCCAAATGATTTTTTCTCCACATGAATTTAATATATTTGAACTATTCTTACTAATCTGATCCTCTTTAAAGCAAAGGCCTTTAAAGTAGCCCTTGAATATCTCAGGATACCTCTTTGTTGCGGAAATATATATGAATTTATTAGGTACGGTGATTTTGGAATGAAAGAGAACTAAATCTTATCCTCGCTTTATCAATCATTTGGCTTTTGCCAAAATGGATCTTCTTCAAATCAAATACAAGTGGACCGTCTATTTCTGTCAAACTAATCCCAAACCTTATGAGTTCATTGTTTCTAGTTGGTCGGTGATTCGAAGTTTGTTTGTCACTAAATGTGGTAAAAAGTAGAGGATAGAGAACGGTTACATGTTTATGGCAAATTGTTGCCACTAGGAAATTGTAGATCTATTTTATTATTGTATCAGATCCTTCCTTTGTAGTTGTTCGTGTTTATTATATTTGCACAATATTATGGTTGGTTCATAAATGTTTGATGATATTGACAATTTTAGACTGAAGTCCTAAAATTTGGAGCAGCGATTGAGGTTGGTGCTTCAACAAAAAATCCACCTATTCTTTCTTAAATCTTGCCATCCTTAGAATTTAGAAGTCTATTTTAGTTAGTTACTTGGATAAGCGCCTTCAATTCAATCTTTCAATAACTTACTCCAATCCTTAGCCTTACAATTGTGATTGCAAATAGCCGGTGCTATCTATGAGATCTAACCCTAGCCTTTTGGATCCCTAAATGGATTGGATTTGGTGCTCAGATAGAATTGGACGTAGCTGGTGCTCATGAATGAGGTTGGTATCTATGCGCAAATAGAATGAGTTCAAAGTTATATGACACAAATTGAGTTGGTGCTCAACTTGTGGTTGACGAGATACAACTCCAGGGTCAATTGCTTCCCTAGAAAGGGCGGAATTGATATGAATATGGTAGCTCAGGGTGTGGATTGGACATTAGTCTTGGTGGGCTAGCATGACTATCTAAGTTTGGAAAATTATTGGCAAAAGCAAGGCAAGCAAGGCAACCCTATGATCTATATTTTAACTATGATGCTAAAAAGACCGCATAAAATAAAAGGGCTAAAGTCGCGACAAAGATCTATAAATAGAAGAGGAACTTCATTTACACATATCTTTGCAACTAGGGATGATTTGGGCGATTTTAGCTTTTACCGGAACCATCTACAGTCTAGTTTAGGATCTGCGATTGTCTAATTCAAATGAGAGAGAGAGATGAAGTTCAAAGAGTGATAAAAGGGTCGGTGGAAAACTACTGCTAGCTGGAGGGAGAAGCTACTAGTGGAAGCTAACTATCCTACCTTGCCATATATTTATGCAGTTCTTAAGATTGATTGATCCTGTTAGGTGCTGCACTACCATGAATTGGTCATTGTGTTGGATCTCTCTCTAGTTTTGTGAGCTGAGTTTGATTACATAAGCTATTGGTAACTTCTAACACATGGTTCTTAAGCCTGGTTTTGGAGGTTTTAGCCAACATCTCAGTTGATGGATTAAGTTGTGTTCATTTGCTTTCACATTGCAAAAGTCGATATCCATAATAATTAGCCAGTTCTCCCGTCCAATATTTCCTTTTTCCAAAAGTAAAATGATTATCACACATTTTGATAAGGACTTCATATGTTGATTGTCATTAAGATGTCTTCCGACCTCCTTCCACTAACTATTTTGCCCAAATGAGAGCACATATGATTGTCAAAATGCTAGGTATTTTAATGCACCGCTCATCAAGGGTCAATGTGTAAGGCAAAAGAATCTCCAAATATGTGGCGACTTGAGAGGTTCTAAGAGTGGAAATAACTTTCTGATCTAGATAATCTTTGGAATGTTATATAATAAATATCAATAGACACACTCTGTTAATGATAAGTCTTTTTATGTGTTGATCATGCATAGAAACAGACCTTGCAAGGCCGTCATCATCTCTCCAATGCTTATAGTAATTATATTTCAACAAGTTGTTTCATGTCCAAGACCTAACCTAGGAAAGCAACAAAAAACATTTTTGATTTATTCTAGATATTGAGATTAAAATAAAAATAGGAAAACATTATACCCAAAGATCGATAGCATGAGGTGGCAATTTGCCCTAGATTAAGGCGGTTATCCGGAAAGAAAAAGTGCAAGACATGAAAACAAATTGTCCCTCATCCTGTTTCTCCCTTCGATACCAACATATGAAACCATTGACTATGCATGGATAGTTGAAGGGATGCCTTCAACCACATTGATCCCAAAAAGCTGATGGGTTCTCATTTAAGAGACCTAGTTGCTAATGAGGATAGGATGATAAGAAGGATGAAGAATAAACTTGTCTTTTACCAGTAAAATGTCTCTTGTTTTTGTTAGCTTACAATGAGTAAAATGTGAGTAGTTTCCTAGCTTAAAGGAGTAAATAATGTGGCTATGTCTTGTTTATGGCATTGATATCTAAAATCCCATTTCGGTCAAAAAATTTTTTCTACAAGTAGAAGCTAGTACTTTACTGATAGCTACGCTCTATCCGCAGCATGAATGAGTCTCAATTAATACATTTTTCTAGTTTGGGGTGCCAGATTGTTCTATTTCAAATGCCTCCTGTTTATGATGATATTCATAGCATTTGTTATTTATTATACTTTAGAATATTCTGCTCTAGATTTTTTATTCTATGGTCATCTCTCTTTCAAACCTCTACAACTAAATTAAGATATATAGAGAAGCTGACCAAGAAGGATCTGCGGCCGACCTTTTTGGTTGGCGTCCTTCTCCTCAACCAAAGGCATCCATTCAATGCATTCTTAACTTGAAAGAGGTTCCCTCTGACTGCACTTTGTCTGACTTCATCTCGGTCAATGACCCGCCCACGAACCTTTTGGTATATTAGGTGATTTGGACTTGTAATGGATTTAGGCGATATATTTTCTCTTGTGCAATCAAGCTCTTTAATTGTAGAAAACCTACAATGATATTTAGAGCTAAACCATGGCAAGCAGCCTTGGAGCTAATTCTGAATGTTGTGGATGTCTATGGGTGGGCTTGGTTTTTGGATATGGAAGGAGAAATTGAGCATATTCTTAAGATAGAAGGATTATGGAGTTTAGTTGTAGATACTTTTTTTTTTTTTTTTTTTTTGGAGGCAAGGTGGGACTTATATTCATACTAAAAGATTACATAAATATGGAGTATACCATAGAGGGTATACAAATAAGTAGAAAAGCACTTTCACGGTACTAGGGCGATTAAAAATCGAGATCATAGTCCGATACAAAAACATATATCAAAACAAAAATCATATGTTTTAGACTTATAAAAAAGTTTAATGCTTCAGTAGTAAGTTTTTTCATTGGCCATCAAGTAAATCCCGCATGGTCGTCCTCACCCTTACTTTATTCGGCAAAAGATATTCAAGAACTCATCGCCGAGCTTTGGGTAATTTGTAAAATCCAAGAGCAAGTAGGACATGAGCCCTCTATTACTGCTTGCCACTTATGAAACAGGGTTCATAAAGAAAGGCCTAAGATTATTGTGTCTCCATGTGCCTGCACTTAAGGACCTTTTAGTGCGGCATATGTATGACTTCTGTTTTAGTTGAATGAAGAGGTGTCCTCTTCAATTACGAACCAATTTATCTTCACTATCCGAATCTTACGCTACTCCATCCCTCATCCACCGCTCCCCACCCATTGAGTCTCCTCATGGCACCTGTGTAACATGTCATCATCAGCTAGGCTAGATTAAGAACAAAAATTCATAATTACCCCCCAAATCTACAAAGGCATTCCATCCTATATCATACCTTCTTTCCCTTTAAGGACTTATAAAGCCACCAAGCGAAAGTTTTGCCACCCTCGCTTTAAAAATGTTTGTTTCGGCCATATAATGTTGGGGATTCTTTTATTTTCCATTTGCCAAATTCGCTCCTATGCTTCTGCAAACTCCACCCGCAGCCCCCAAATTTTGACCCAGTTGTGTATAATATCACTATCCTCTTGTGTTGAGGAAACTATAAGACATGGTCCTCCAATTGTTGTTTGTTAACCCCTTCATGCCATGCCACACCCTTCATGGGGGGTATCATAATCATATACTCCCCTATTGCTGGAACTAAAAAACCAAATAAGTTCCCAACTCGGTTGCTTACAAACTTTGTTTTATTATCGGGAAAATTTTTACACTCGAGCTTATCCAAATAGAAGCTTGTAGCCTAGGTCAACAAGTCGCACGCTAAAAGTTAAATTTCTTACTAGTCTAGGCACATACAAAACATTTTTCCAAAATCGGAGGCTTTTTCCTTCCAAATCAAGGATCTCCAAAACTCAGTGTCTTCTACACTTTGCGACCCACCATCACCAAAATTTGGATATGATCTGAAGTTTGACATTTACCTTGCTTGCAACCTAGCTGAAAATATTACACATCTTTTCATCTCACAACCTACGATGAGGAAATCATTATTAAATCTATTTACAATTTGATTTTCTCAACAACAAAACACAAGTATTATAAACCATCATTCCATTCATTAAATTGGGATTTATGTCTTTAATTTGGATAAATTTTTATATTGCACTTTTTAGTAACTTTGTAAATTCACTTTTTAATAACTTTGTTGCCCTTAGACTAGAATAGGCGTTAACATATAATCACACACGGAATATAAATTCACACCTTAACTTCAAATTACAAACTTTTATTAACTTTAGAAAAGATACATAGTAATGGCATTTTCATTTTTCCACTAGCATCTGGGATATGAGAACCTTATTCCCCTTGTCCTGAGGTATTGTAACTCTCATTTGTTTTTGCTAGGAATAGTTTTGGGTCCAATACTCTAGTACAATGGGGTTTCAATGTCTAGCCAAAGATCAGGGATCACTGGATTTCTCCTCCACCTCTTTGTCCAACAATCCCGAATATCTTTCTTTTATGCGGTGACATTACTCAAGCCGATGTCTTTGGACACCCCACCATTCCACAGCGCACCTTATTGAAGTTAACATCACCTTCTTCTTTGCAAATATAAAGAGATAGTCCATCCCAACCACAACTTTGGATAGGTCTCTAGATCTGCTGGTTTACTACTACAAATTGGTGGCACTCCACGTCGATTAGAGGTTCATAACAATCCATACACAGATCCATTTGCCTAAATATTTTTGGCCTATCCTTCTTAAGGACCAACATAGTGTTTATCTTTTAAAATTATGATTTTGGAGGAGCATATGCCTTCACAATGCTACTAATAATGGTACCATCATCTTAGGAATCGACACCAGCTAATGTTTTCCACTTACTTTTTAGGGAACCACCCTTCTAGCGGCTCTTAGAGGATGTGTCTACCTCATCCAACAAAGTTGATCACCTTCTTCCAATAATCTATCAATGCCGATTAGTGTCATACAGATGGTTTGCCAATGCTTGATGTAATCATTGATGCCATCCTTAATCAAGCCCAATTGCTTGACTTCTTGATTGGTTTTAGAGCTTTTGGTTGACCGGGGAGGTATCGCCAGGCTTTGCCATTTGCATCCCTGCGCCAAATTCCCGCCCCACATCTCCCATCTCCTCGAAGGTCTCATTTTCCATTGCATGATTGGAATCCCTTCTCTCACCCAAAAGTGAATTGAAGAGGTCTAGAATGACCTTCCCATGTTAGAGAGCATAACCATCCACAAAACTCTTCCAATCGGGCACTTCTTCTATGATAGATCCTATAGGAGATGGATTTGTACATCCATGAAATATTTCCAATAGCCCAGGAAAGTTGGTAGCCCGTGCTGTCTCAATACATGACTATATTTTCCAAACAATATCCATCCTCATGGTATGTCCCGGCATTAGGAACCCAAATTGACTCTTTCAAAAAATACCCCGGTACGTTAGTAGGATAGGAAAAAACATCCACATTCCTTCTTTTTGACCGGCACAATTATCTAGTTGCAAGAGAGTTTTAAAGGCGGTCCGAGGTTTAGCCGCGAGATGTTGAAGCTCCCAACATGTTCATTAGGTCCATTCCTCCTAAATCTTGCCTTGCCCTAAAACTTTTTCAATACTATTAGGGTTCCATCCAACAATGCACTATGTAGTGCTTGGCTGGGGTATGAGATCCCCGTGGGTGACCATTGTAACCCTTCTCATAGTTTTCTTAAACACCTCATGATACTCCCAATGTGAAAATCACGGACCATCACTCCCAACTCTAAAACCCAAATGGCCATAATAGGTCCGAGGCGCCCATGCAATATTGCCCCGATCATTGAAATGCGAAAAGGGTATGATCTTCCACATGACTTAGGAATGTACTTGAATTGTGGAAGACAAGTCTTCATTGGTCCATTTTATCATGTATAATACATAGATAATTATTAGGTTCCATTCTTGTATAAGGTCCTCCACATCCAATAAGTTGATCTACATGATAGTTGATACGGCCATATGGTCCTTCATATGTTCCCCTATCTTTGCCCTTAGACTTGGTTGCCGCACGTCTTATCTAGTGTCTCCTTGACAGCACATAAATTGCACTTAGCAAAGTTGTTTTGAAGTTATATGGTCACATGCTTGAAATGCTTAATTCCATAGCCTACTAAAACCGGGCGGGATATAGAGGCCACTCCAAGTTCGACAATGCATTTATTTCCTCTAATATGCTCTTACGGGTACAATGGGATGGTAATCTCTTTTCAACAATAACTTCTACCCCTCGCTTCATCCTTCTTACTCTTATGTGGCATGTTTTCCTCGTGAAATCCACATATCTTTCAAATATTTCCTTTGCATTTATAGTTCTTGAAAGGGTAGGCTTACCGAGCGGTTCCCATCTGATACAATTTTACTACCATTTCATGTCTTTTTGCGAGGTACCCAAGCAGTTGGAATTCCATGTATAGCCATCCATGCACTTTTGAACATATCCCTTTCCATTCAATGGGAATTTTCTTCTTCATTTTACTGTATAGCCAAATATGGTGTACATGAAATTCCTCACGTATCACACTTATGTTCGATATGTGGCCTTGCGCCACCATCTCCTCTATTGTGAACATTCACTTCACTCCAACAACATCACTCAAGGCTTCCTTGGAGGCCGGAGATACCAATCATAATCGACTTGCATCTTTTGGTGGATAATGTTTGAAAGTTGGAAGTAGCCTCTTGCTACATGGTGAACATTGATGACAATTTTCTACATCTATAGGAAGCGTGTAGTTCCCCTCCCCTTTGAATTGAATGTTGTCCCTAGGCCATGCAACAATAGTTAGAACCTCTAGTTGCTTCACACAAGCAAGGCATTCTTGTTTGCACTAACCCTTTTTCCTTCCAATTGTCATATAATTTTTGAGATTTGCCACACCTAACTTTTCACTCCCCTAATCTTTTCATCATTCACTTTGCATTGATAGGATCTGCTTCAGGAACAATAATCCCTCCCTCTGCCCCTCTGTTGCGTAATCAGGATCTTGACCTTTTTTTTTTTCCAATCGACCCAGTATAAAGTACAATTTCCTTTCCTTTGGCATCATCCTTTTTCATTTGAGGTCTTTTCCTTTCCCATCATCTTTGTCATCCTTGCCTTGATCACCATCATTGCTTTGGGCCTTGGGATTTAGCATTTTGCATGCCATGACCTAAAATGCATAAAACCTATAGTAAGTTAGCATATCAAATAACATCTCCTAACATGTTCTTAAATGAAAGTTAACCTAATAATAACCTTAATAACTATAATAACTTAATCTATAATAAGAATAATAAGTTAACCTATAATATATTAACTTATAATAACCTTAAATGTTGTAACCTTAGAAACAACTTTTAAAGCTTATTATAAGTTAGCACTTTTGCTGTTAGAAGTTTTAAAGGTTTGAAAACTTCAACCCTCAATAAATATAACGCTAAAACTTCTAAAACTTAAAAACTTAAAATTCAAATTCATAAACTTTTAAACTTATAACCTTATTTATGAACTTAAAAAATATTAACCTTAACTAATAACTTTTAACTTAAAACCTTAAAACTATTAACTTTAACTTATTAACCTTAACTTATAACCTTAAAACTATTAACCTTAACTTATAATAACCTTAAAACTATTAACCTTAAATCTTATAACTTATAACCCTTTGCAATAAATTTCATTTGGCTAGCTTATTATAGGCCTTCATGCAGGCGATTTTAAAAGCAATTATTATTTCGATTTACAATCCCTTTTCGAACTTTTCGACTTTTACGTCTCTCTTCGAACCGTAGCTTTCGATCTTCTCTTCTCTTCTCTTTTCAGACTTACGTAGCGCTTTGATCTTCCTCTTACTGGCTGGCGCTTCGGCTGCGCTTCGAGCGCATCGCGCAGAGGCATGCTTTTACCGAGGCGTAACTCAATCTAGCTATCTAGGCGCTCTTCAATCTGCTTCAATCCCGAATTCTATGCGCTTCGGCTTCTATAAATGTGTAATTCTTATTTTTAGGCTTCTATCTGCTTTAAGCTTCAGCTTCCTATATACTTTAAACTTCGGCTTTTGAGCTTTTACCCGAGCCTATAGCAATCATGCCTTTTAGGGTTTTAGGCTCAAAGGTTTGTAGGCTTTTTTGGCTTTTTGGTTTTAGGCTCTCTACTTTGAATAACTTTGGTTTTGTGTTAAGCTTCACCGGCTTCTCGGCTTGCCGGTTTTCTTAAGGTTTCTTAAGGCTTCTCGGTTTCTCGGCTTCTCAATCAAATCAACTCTTTTTTGGTTCCTATTTCGAAGGCAAAGGCTCAATTCTCCAGTCTGAGAACACAAATAGGTTAGTATTTCCTGTTATTTACATAAAGTAGGTATTTTACATAAAGCATAATTTATTTACTTTTACATGCATCCAGTCCTAAAGCTGCCCTACCCCTTCCGTTATAGATCCCGCTCTATGATCTTGTTACGTGATCTTGCCTATATGATCGCTCTTATTCTATTTCACTAGCTCTTCCTCTAGTGAAATACTATTTCTATTCACTAGCTCTAAAATAATGAAGTAAATAATGATCTATGATCTATATGCTCTATATGATCTTGCTCTATGATCTATGATCCTATGATCTATACGCTCTATGATCTATACGCTCTATGATATATGCTCTATGATCTTGCTTATATGATTTTTCTTTGTATGTCACCTTATCTTCCTATTTCACCCCAAGCTCTTCCTCTATACACTCTAAATAATGAACTAAAACAATGAACTAAATATTGAACTAAAAATAATGTATTACGCATTATGCATTACATTAGAATAATATGTTAGAATGGGAGAAATGGCGCTTGGCATTTCTATTTTTGTTTCGATTTTCCACTAGGTTAATCAAAAGCGCACCAAGCGTTTTTTAGTTAGCTTTTTCTATTTCATACGGTTCTATACAAAATCGCGCCCGGGAAAGTAAGAAATACATCACAATGAAAAAACAAAGCAAGCCGCTTTGGCGGCGTTTTTGAATGTATGTAATGTTGAATCGTTTTAATGGGAGAGGTAATATATCATTTTCTAATTACTTAATTTCCCTCGTTCTAGTGCCATGGATTTTCCTTATGAATGGACGGCTGATCCCGGTGCTGGATGGTTCTAGTTCAAATACACTTTCCACTGGATGACCATCAACTCTGGACCACTGTACAAGATATTACTTGATTGTCTTTATTTTGAAGCGTTCAAAGAGAGTTGGAGATTCCATTAGACAGTGCAATATCGAGGGGCCATGGGAACACTTCCGCCATCTCTGGTCATATCGGCTCCTCATGCTCTTAGTAAAGGCTCATGCCAACAAATAAGTACAATTTGATTTTATAGTATCAGGATGGACGATACAACACTTTCTGGTTTGGAGACTCGACATTCGCGGGCGGATGAGGATCATCATATCCTGATGAAAATGCAGGTGGGACTTTCTCTGCGGTATTTTGCGATGAAGTGGGCTTATGTGACATATTGTAGAGATAGAAAGCATTCAGCGCCTGGCGCATTTTTGCGAGTAAGAAGAAATGTACATACACTTTTGGAATATGAATACAAACTCGCGCTGGCGCAATTTGCACTACTTTTATGTCATTAGTTTATTATGTTTTTATATGCAATGTCAAAATTGAATCCGTTGATGCCCTCGAGCGACTGAACCCAACCCCAAAACTACATATTTTCATTAATGTGTGTAGTTTCATGGGGGACCGATATAACAGCTAAAGAACATCAAAAGAATCCAAAAAAATTCACAACATCACGCGGATGTTACATGATATATTCATTTTTTTTGAATATCAAATATACATACCTTTTTGAGACGTTCTTTTGGCCATGCACAAATGTGCCCACACTTTCACCAATCATATGTTAACGATGTCTTCTTGGAAGAGAGCCTCATCTTCATAATTGCAGATTTATAATGGAAATCTTACGTAAAACTATTTCCAAAGAGGAACACCATGACACATAGAACTTGGATTCCAGATCTTAGATTTTACATAAGCCTACTTCGGCGCTTCAAGTTTCTTTGTTAAAGATAGCATTCTTCTCCGACGATAAAAGAATCAAGAATGCATTGTAAAAAATAGAGGGCCGAAAAATAGAGAACAAGAAATGCATTCGAATGGAATCACACTCACCATAGTTGGCCGGACATGAATGGGAATTGAAGGCGTCTCGTCCGAATGGATTGAAAGCGGGCGCTCGACGTCGAGATGGGATTGAGCGAATCTTGATCGTCGAGCGGATCTTTCAGGCGCTCGATAGTCCGAATGTTCTTGGGCCTCGATAGTAAGGAATGATCTTGAAGCTCGGGATAAGTAGGTGGCCCGGACAGGTGGTAGTAGATTACCACATATCGTTTCTTGAAATTAATAATTAATTGTTATCTTGAAATTGCACTAAAAAAAAGAAAAACACAATTTAAATTTGTAAAATGAGGCCTGAGGCGGTTAATTAAAGCGTATAAATTTAAAAAGGATCGCGAATTTGAATTCCGGTTTGTAAATCGGCGGCCTTAGATTATGAGCGCATACATATAAGTTCAAACCAAAACCCCGTCTCATACTATCCGCACTTGCTTGGTTCTATAGCGTCCTAGAGGATCTGGCGGCAAGTGGGCGCTGTAGAGGTGACAGCTAAAAGCACAAATCCCAAGCACGGAGGTGCTGAACAAAAAGCGAGCACAAATCCAACAAAAGCCTCGGGTAATTGATCACGTTTTTTTGTTTGTACTGATTTACATTGTCCCTTTTTGTTAGGTTTTTAGGATGTTTTAGGATGTATTTTACGTTGTATGCGTGTCTCTCACATTATTTTCTACCTTTTATATTGTTTTACGTATCATTTCTCACTGCTTTTTACTACCTTGTTTTGTGTGTTTTTGTTATAATCTACTCTACTCTGTATGTTTTTGTTTTGTATTCTCCATTTTGTATAATGTAGACCGTTTAATTATAGTTTCTTACAGACTTGTTTGTTTATACTTTTGTTACGTATTCTCCAGTTCTTTTTTGACAAGTCTTTTTGTAGCCTAGTATGTCTCTTATAAAAAGAATAGGCGTCCTGTAGGGCCCTCTTAAAAGCAGCTGGCTTCTACTTTCACTGTGCCTGAATTTATGTTTTTTTTTAAAGTAAGGCGTGTAAAGCAGCCGGTAGCGATTTCATTACTCACCACATGATTGCCAACTTTTAGGGATCTTCTAAAATTGTGAAAAAGAAAAAAACAAAGCCCAGCGGCGAGTCGCGAGGACATCCACACGCAAAACCAAGAAACGGATGAAGATGTATCGATTCGCAGATTTGGCACCGCGTTGTGACCATTGGCGATCACGGCCGGGAATAATGAAGGCTTTCGAGTAGAGCCCATGTCGAAGAAGATCTACCAGGAGGGCTACGGAATGGTATGTGGAGATCTTCAAGACTAGCTTTAAAGACCAGATCTGATTTTTCATGTCTAGAGTTAAGGAAACAGATCAAATGAAGAAACAAAGTATTACGATCACATGCGAGAAAGAACGGGCGATTCTTCTTTATTCCGTATTACTTGAAGCGGGTCGAAAAAAATAAAAAGTATTGAAGAAGTTAAATTATAGCGAGTAGCTGGTTCCTTTAAGAGACTGCCCCTAAAAGAATCCGGATGAGGCCGCTGAGATAACCTCTTCAAATTTGGCTGAATCGGGTGGTGATCTATTGACACCAAAACAATATGTGAAGGTCTCTCCGAGGAGAGCAATCAAGTACAAGGCCGTCGGCTAATTAGTCCGTACCTACAAGCTTTAAAAGAGAAGGAAGATGCAAGTTCTAGAGCGGGGAAACACGGGGCGTTCTAGGCATTACGGATATGACTAGTGATGATGACAAAGCAGACAAATTAGAGCCATGAGCAAACTCAAGAAATATCTTGGCTGGGTATCCACTTTGGGCCTTAGCTTCGCGCACGTGCGATCCTATCCATGTCGGCGGGCTTTTGGTCCCGCGAAGGCTATGTTTGTCGTGAAAGATACGACAAGCGACGCAATGGAAATAGTCCACAAAGATGATAGAAACCGGGGCCAGGGTGCCAATGCGGCGGATGTGGTGCCTTTTGATATGAAGAGCGAAAAAGAAGGTGTTGATATGGAATAAACTTGAAGATTTAATTGGCAACCTCGATATTCACTTCATGATAAATAGATGCCGAAGATTCGTGGAGGCGTGAAAGGTTTTGATCGATCCAAGCACAGCGGAAATCCCGGTTATTCTATAAGGCTGTATTTGAGAGTCCCGAGAATTACCTGCCGGTTCCTCGGTGGCTCAGCTCGCGGCGCTGGCGGGTATTGCTTGAAATCGGTAGCTCTTGAGATGACATGGGAGAAGGAACATTCCCTATACAAAAGGTATTTTATTTTCCACATAAGCGTTCCAAATGTCAGCGTCGGTAGCGTTTAGCTAATCGCGTATTGACAAAATGGCGCTGGCCTTTGATTTCTTCATATAGCATACATGAAGAGATGCGCCCGGTGGCGTGGTTTTAAATCGTGAGGTGGCAGCAGCGCTGTGGCTATCGTATTTGTGTGGCCGGATTTACAAAGCGGCGCGCGGTTCTTCATCGTGAAGAAATGGCGCCCGGTGGCGTTCTATCCGGATTACTATAAGCAGCGCTGGCGGCGTTTTATAATATTACTCACGGCTGTCTATTTTTATCTAACGACCCATATTTTTCGCGTCCCGGTATGTGGAAGCGATTTGCGGCCGCGCTTCGTAACGATGGATCGAATATGGAAAACCAATCACAGAGCCAGACAAGGGGGCAATCTAAGTCTTAGAATTCAAATTACTAGAAAGGACAACATGCCAAACCATATGCAAGGACAAGACCAAGGGCACTAGATCAAAAGAAAAAGGGATGCATAAAAATTTGCCTGAGAAAGCAAAAAGCGGTGCCCAAAAAGGATGCTTAGGGTTGTTTTTTCTTGACCCGGAGTATGGGAAAAGTGGAAAATTTTACTTGGGGCGCCTATTAGGAAAAGAAGTTGCGGAGTCATTGTAGCCAAGTTTCCTCCATAAAGATCGTCTATTTTTTTATATACATATCACCGAAATGAGAAAGGCACAAAGTTGGATGATCACGAGGAATTAATATACGTTCTAGATAGTTGCATGGAAAAGGAAGTTATCTACAAAGAAAAGCGTCTGCTGCCAAAAGCGACATCTTTGAAGATGCATGTAGTCGATACAAAAAATATGAAAGTCCACAAAATTTGGCAGAAAAGGCTCGGGAGACATGGTTTAATAGGCAATGCAAAGTACAACATTATCTAATGATGACATTAAAAATATGTATTTTGGTCAAAAGATTTTTGTGAAGCAAAGAAAAGGCGAAGAATGTGGCAACTCTTAAGGGGATTCACCGCGAAAGTTCGTCTGACCTAAAAAAAAAGAAAAGTTGCTTTGGTGAAAGAAGGCGGCGGTAAGAGACGAGTCTCCTTTTTTCTATAAGGTGTCCATCGGGTTATAAGTGTGTGCCATGCGAGGAGGGTGGGTGAAGGCCAACCCCAGAGCATCACTCTATTTGTTCTTGATAGCCGTGGCCGCGAGATGGACCGCAGGGATGATTCAAAGGCATCTTCTTGACACATGCGGGTTTGACGGCGAGATGCATTATACTATCGCGGACAGGGTTGCCACTCCAGACATGTCCTACGCGATATGCACTAGCGGCAGAAATGATATGAATGCATTAAAGCATGAGGCCAAGAATGATAGATGGTTTTCAAAGATAGTGAGTTTAGTACCTAAAGTAAGAGATCTCACATGTGCTTTGAGTCCCTTATGATAGCCATTATGGCGGATGATAAAAGAATATGAAAGACTCAAGGGGAAACGAGGAAGGTGAGAAGATCAGCTTCGCGTCTTTATGCGGCTAGATGAACCCCTATTGAAAAAAATATTTTTTATAACGAATCCAATGAAGACAAAGGAAGGATATTGCAGAGTGTGGATATGGACTTTGAAGAGGACCTAAGAGGGAAGAGGAAGAAGAAAAATCGGGTCGACCCTCGCCCACATCCTTGAATTCACCAATCAAGTATGAGCCTCTTGGCTACAAGATAAGGGGAGGGGGGCGGATAAGGGTGGGTTTCAGGCCCCTTTCGTGAAGCATTGAAGCCCCTTTGGGAGTCTATGTGTTGGGAGTTTCATGTTGGAGGTTGCTCCGGAGGGAGGCTACGAGAGCCTGTTAGGAAGTATACTTGAGAAGTGTGGTCTCTGATGGGTCAGCCAAGGACTTCCTTGATATTTTTAGAAGAGGTACTAGAGGTGGCACCCTAGGGGTCCCAAGCTAGGTAGTGCAAAAATAAAGCTTCCCATTTCTAAGTCGAATTACCTCCGGTCACGAGCGAGGCTGGGGAAGAAATGAGAAAAGCATCTAGAGGGGCGCCAAAGAAGAATATAAACCGGCGGCGGCTTAACTATCTTGGCCAGGGGCGTGCCTATCGTTCAATCACATTGCCGGAAAATCATTTGAAGTGGATGTAGGTAGCATAAGCGAGAAAGACAAAATCTGATGATCACCGGTGGAATCGAGGAGAAGCTCAGTGAGGGTTAGCATAAAGAGTAATGATTATCAACCATAGTTCCAAACCTTAAGTGATGTGGCTGACACTTACGGCCCGGGGCCGAGAGCGGTAGAATAAACTCATCATGCGGATGTTGAGCGGGGAACCCCGAGAGAAAGGAAGTATGTTAAATAAAGCTGAGAAATGAAAATGCGTCGGTAGCGATTTTAAATTCTTCCGAAACCAAATTGAAAATGCGTAGCGGTAGCGATTTCCAGATGACCAAAGCAATTGAAAATCGCGCCCGGCGCGGTACAATTTCGCGCACCGCTTGTCTCACAAGTGTATTGCTTTATTATTACAGAGACCATCCGGTTTCCTCCAAAATTACGGTGTTAGATTTGAATGGGTGCTGCACCCAAAAGCGTTACAAAAGCCGCAATTCCCTTTATCATGGTACATGCCGCGAGAGGAAAAGCCATTTGGGAACATATCTGAAATGGGTATATATCCCGTAGAAAATTATCTGAAGGAGATGTTAGACCAAAAGCTTTTCACTTTTATTTAAGTTGTGCAATTTGTTGGTCGATGGAAAATAGAAATATCTGAGGAAGTTTTGAGAGTAGTTCTTTGAGTTACATAGAGATTGGGCATCATTTGGGATCGAGCAAATGTAAAGTCATTCAATAACTGAAGGATCCTCTGAGGAGTAAAAATATTTATTGAAATGGCACGACATGATGGATGACGTTGGAGAAAGGAAGAGGGCAAATATATTATAGGTTGATAGATGACACACCGGTGTTTGGCTGTCCCGGTCGGGTCCGCTGCGTCTATCCTATCATCACCGAGATTTTTGACAAAGATGACCCTGCGCCGTTTTTATTCGATTATCTTACGAAATAGCCTACACGCGGAAGCGGTCGAAGAGATACAAACACTATACATAACTTGTCGGACGGTGGCGAGGCCGTACCAGAAGTCGTTCACAAAGGGCGCATTATTTACGCGCCATATATACATGCCTGCAGGGAAGCGCACTTTCAAAAAGTTTTGAATGCGAGAATATGCTTTTTACACACCAACCTCTTGCCGGGAATATATATTGTGAATTTCTTGTCGGCATTATTATTGGTTGCATGTCGCGTATTTGTTTCTTTTATATTACATGTAATATGGTTTCTTGCTTGCAATCTTATATTATAGGGGTTTTAAGCGTATGTCTTGCATCAAACCCTAATTTAGATGAAGGTTGAGATAAAATGCATTTTGAAATTTATAAAAGCAACTTCCACCACCATGATTATTACTTCCGTCTCTTTAAGAGGGAAAGGGAAAATGGCGAAGAAAAGGTAGTGAGAGCAAAAAGCTGCGGGCCAAAGAGGAAAAGGCTAGGAGAGAAAAAGGAAAGAGGAGAAAAAGAAGAACACGAAAAAAGGAAAGAAAAAAGAAAGGAAAAAAGGAAAGGGGAAAAAAGACACTATGAAAGGAAAAAGGGAAAGGGTGAGAATAAAGGGAAAAGAAAAAGGGGAGGGAGGAAAAGGAAGAAAAAAAAGAGAACTAGCAGGAAAGAAATGTGAAGGCGAAAAGAGGTGGCCGAGGAAGGGAAAAAGGGGAAAGGGAATACAAGAGAATGGGAGAGAGGAAAAAGAATACATGAAAAATAGAAGGGGAAGGAAAAAGGAAAAAGAGCAAAAAAGGGAAAGGGCATGAGGAAAAGGGGGAGAGGGAAAATGAGAAAGGAAGGAGAAAAGAGGAAAGGGTGAGAAAGGAAAAAAAGAAAGGAAAAAAGGGAAAAGGAAAATTAAAAGAGAAACGAAAAACATGGAATAGGAAAAGAGAAAAAAGGAAAAGGGAAGGAGGGTGGAAAAGAAAAGGAAAAAAAGGGCATGAAAAAATTGGAAAAAATGGAATGGAAAAAAGGTGTGAAATGGAAAAGGAAAGGAAAAAAAAAGGAAAGGTGGAAAGGAAAAGCGGAAAAAGGGCATGGAAAAGAGAAAAGGATGAAAAAAAAAAGAAGGAAAAGGAAAAAGGGGTAAGGGAAAGGGAAAAGAAAACGAGGAATAAGGAGGAAAAATGGAAAAGAGGAAGGGAAAAAGTACCCGGAAAAAGCTGGAAGAGGGAAAGGGTGAGGAAAGGGTAAAATAAAGGGAAAAAGAGCATGGGAAGGGAAAAGAAAAAAAAAAAAAGGAATAAAGGGAGAAAAGGGAAGAGGGTAAGGAAAAGGCGGAAGAAAAGGCAAAGTAAAAAGTGGAAAAAAGAGGGAATGGAAAAAAATAGGAAAAGGGGAAAAGGAAAAGGAAAGGGAAAAGGGAAAAGGGAAAGGGAAAAGGAAAAAAGGGAAAAGGGAAAAGAGAAAAGGAAAGGGAAGGAGAAAGAGGAAAAAAGGCACCGCAGGGAAAAATGGAAAGGGTGGGGAAATTCGAAAAAAAAAAGAAGGAAAGTGGAAAAGGAAAAGGGAGGAAAGGGGAGAAAAGGAAAAAAAAAGGCATGAGAAAAAGAAAGAAAAGAAAAAATGGGAAAAAAGTATATGAGATAAAGAAGAAGAGGTGAGGAGAGGAAGAAAAAAACATAAAAAAAAGGGTAGAGGAAAAGGGAATGCAAAAAGGGCATGAGAAAAAGGGAAGGGAAAAGAAAAAGCAAAAGGAATGGGGAAAAGGAAAGGGAAAAAAGATCATAGAAGAGAAAAATGGGAAGGGTGGAGAAAAGGTGAAAAGGGAAGGAAAAAAAGCCGGCCAAAAAAAGGAAAAGGGAAAGGGAAAAATGAGAAGGAGAAAAGGAAGAAAAGAAGAGGGAGAAGAGGGTAAAAAAAAGAGAGAAGGAGAAAAGTAAAATGCTTGAGGGAAAATAAAAAGAAAAGGGAAAAAAAGAAAGTGTGTAAGAAAATGAGGGAAAAAAAAGGATTATGAGAGATAGAGCAAAGCGGGAAGGTTATCAAATGCACAAAACCTCTTATAGCCTAGCAATGATGGACTTGGTTTTCTATTATATTAGATGTATAAAAAATGGCTAATTAGAAATTTGATGCTAGGTTTCCATCCACAAATGTTTACAGCATTTGCCCGGCCTTGGCCGGGCACCATTAGTAATTTTGGCAATGTATATGCAGTCAATAATTTAGGTGTCTATAAATGCATTGTATGCATGAAATTGGCAAACCATAAACCCGGCTTCCGCCTTACGCGGTATTATAGCACATTCTATTACGCACCCGGATAGACCATCGCAGAGACCTCTGCGCGGGAATGCGCCGAGCTAGAAATAGAACTTGGTGGCTTGATGTGCGTTGCTATGAATGTCCATTAAACTACATCGATCCCTTTGTGATGTTGGCAATCCATCTTTATATGGAATCCAGAGCATGGTTTTGTTCATGATGGTGATAGGATATAAACCTTGCTTCACCGGTAGAAGCGATGATTGAATTAGTTTTTAAGTTTATGTTCACTGCCATCGTTTGACTATTTATCGCAGGCCAAAGAAATCAGCTTCCACCTGGCGATTTGACGCCAGAAAAATCTACGTTTTGTAGCAGCGCTGGCTGTTTGATAAGTAAAACACTACACCTCAATGTTTAGATTTAGATTTCGCCCCAAGGTGATTATGCAGATTAATAAGCAATTTCCTACTTTTATAATGCAACATTCTTCATAATATGGGTCATTTGCACCTAATATTTGATGCCTTTGCATTTCAACATAAAATGCATCTTCCTAGCCCGAAATGAACTTCGGTGCAAAAGTGTGGTTAATTCAATATAATGGTCAATAAAGGCTTTATACGGGCGCGATTTTGGAATAGACATAATCCCATTTGGTGAATGATGGTTTATATACCCCATGATTTGCCGCTTGATTTCTTCCTCTACAACTTTCTTTGCAATATTCACAAATGAGTTCCTTATCTCTATATTATCCTTGATGAAGGTTTCCACTCCACAACATACGCCTTCCTTCCCCTAGATCCCTTTTTGCCTGTTAGGACTAGAACATGCTGAGGAAACATGGTCCCTTCTGCAATTAAAACATTCAATTTCTTGCGGTTTAAGGCCAATCTACCCTTAAATGATAGACAAAGTCACACCAAAAAGGGAACCAATTGGCCCCCTGAACTACCCTCCCCTAGGACTCACAGGACTTGTATGCAAGAATACAAAATCTCTTGCTTTTCTTCTTCTTCTTTCGGGAATAAAGTTTTCATCCTATTTACATTTTGTCCCCACGCTTCTTTCTCTGTTGAAAGCAATATTCAGATCAAGTTGGCTAGATTATCATTCAATCTATCTCTTAAGCCCTTTGAAATTGTCAACAATTCAGGATTTCAATAGTTAAAACGGTTTCCTTCATCTTCCATGTAGCCTTGCTATTACACTATCAAAAGTTTTGGAAAAAAACTCTACCACCTTATCCTTATCATGTACCCCCTTTCATTTAATTGAGAAGAGATCTTAAAATTGAGAAATGCTTTTAAAAAGATAAGGCCACATCTCTGTGGACTTTTTACTTCTGATTTTCAGCTGAATTTGAGATGCCAACCATGCTTGCCAATAGCGGCTTTGGTAGAAATACTTTGATTCATCAACCACGACATCAAATACTTTGATTTCATCATACACGCGACATCCGCTATCACCGCCAGACGTACTGCAGCACATTGTTTGTTGGATTTCCTCACGGATATGGGTATTCGCATCGCACAACATTTTACTTTACTAAAGTAGAAAAAGCGAGGAAGTAAAGCACCGTATCACCTTCAGCAATTCTTTTAGCGGCATGCATGGTACTACTTGACGCCCATCTTTATCGAAAGGATTCGAAGGTAAGGAGTAAGCGGGGTAGTAATACTTGAAGGCTATGAGTAGATTGAGAGTTGAGATCGAGTGGGACCTATCGGGGGTGCAGGGGAAACGAGTTATGCGGCTAAGAGAATGTGGAGTGCGGGGTAGAGGTTTGTGAGAACAAGGTACAGGGGGCCTGAGGGAATGAGGAATGAGAATCTAGGGCTTGTTATGAATAGAACTTTTTGAGATGTCCATACAAGCCCAATTAGTGGAAATGATCAAGACCTTGGCAGGGAAGAACTGCGAAGAAGCGAAAGCCATTTTTGTGCGTATGGCCCGGCTGAATTTCCTCACCGCTAAGGGTGGAGGCTGGCGAGGACAGGTCTGAGCCGTCTCACTCACTATTCAAATGCAAAAGCCAAGCGGAGTGCGGCCATTTTGGGCCGAAAGTGCGGGGAGCGAGGAGGAGATTGTTGCTTGAATGTCGAGGGAGGCATAGAACCAAAATTTGGAATTAGGTATTTACACTGGCATGAATTTCGTCCTAGCAGTTAAGGGATCTTCCAATGAAAGCGGTGTCAGATTTGCATTAGGCATGAAGATTAGAGACTTCACAATACGATATCGAATGCAGAACTATACTAAGATGGGAAGCATGTAAGTGACCCAGTATGTTACGGCTTGATTTTCCTTTTGTGTGTTAGAATGTAGTGATCCACAGGCGGTTCCAATTCTCTTTGTTAAAGAAGGGACCATATTCAAAAGCTCTTTCAGTTCTACTTTCAAAAGTGGAATGCAAAATTAAGCCCAAATGATCTGAGGTGTTATTCCACGGCATCATACTTTCGATGCAGTCACCAAATTTATGTGCTGGCATGAGGACATATTAAAATCTATTTTTTGAAGAATATACTTGGATTGGAGCAATCTAAGGAGGAAGGGCTTAGAATATGGGTCCAACTAGATCTCAAAGGATATCCCGAAAGTAGTCCCTTAAGACTACTATGGGGAAGAGAAAGGAGTTTTTAAAAGCTTCAATGTGGGTACCTTATGCATGGCATTTACAAGCGGACTGAATTCGTAGGAGGGGAGTTTGGGGTCAAAGAGTCAATAAATATGATGAACTGGCCAGAAGGCGACTCAGCTGTCTCTCTGATTGCTTTAAAGGATAAGATTTGAGGACTCCATCCGGCATGGAAGAGGAAGAAGCAAAATGGTGGGTGCATATAAAAAGCAAGAAAGCAAAGAGCCAAACAACTAAAGAAAGAGGTGGAAAGAAAAGAATGGGGCTTGAAGCAAGCTTCGGAGAAAGAGTGTGGAAAAAGACTAATGACAAAATGGCCCGGAAAGGTCAAGGTCTTGGTCAAAAGTGGGGAGCAGGTGATGGTAAGAAAGGGAAAGAGGCCACGATTAAGCGGGAGTTCTTATAAAGTACTCCTGCGCTCATTTCAGGGGAGTAATACCCTAACTATAAATTTTACACGGGGCGGAAGTTCCCTCCATTGTACTTCATCACAGATGTCACAGGTTGGGAGATACCAGCGGGGGCAGTCTACTGAAAGGGGAGGCATTCCCGGTTTATATAAATCAGTTCGGCAAGATTTTCTCTTCCCCAAAGAGGAAACAGCGGAGGAACATGGCCAGGTCCGTGTTTTGTGAGGAGCCTAATAGAGATAAGAGGGACATGGATAAGAAAGGAGATTCATTGCCAAAAGCATCACTCCTCAGCCTCTCTTACTTGAGTGAGAACACAGAGGAAACTATAAATTTTTACCAAGTCTCCAATGGAATTTTAAGAAGTGAGAATGCAGGAGGAAAGTATGGACAAGGAAGTCGAGGTTTTTCCTCAAGTGGGGACCCATTGATCCTATAAGGAGATAGAAGGGGCGGGAGGGTGGTCAACAATAGAGGTCGACTGAGGAAATGGGTCTAATGGCAGGGAACCAAGAGCACTTGTCAATAGGCCAATAAGTCGATGATGAACAGGGGGTTTCGATGGGATAAAGAGACATAATGAGGAGAGATTTTTCATACTAGAAAGGGGAGATGAAAAAGCAGGCTCTGGGTGGCACGGGGTGTGCTTGATAGACCATTGGAATCCACTCAAACTAGGTGGCTGAGAGTGAGCAATGGGGCCTAAGTCCCAACTAGGAGAATTTTTTGGTAGAGGCAGAAGCTGATAGAAGGCCCAGGGGTAAATGAGAGAATTTTTTACACCAAGAAGGGAGCATTGCATCGCAGGTTGGCAGGTTGAAACCCTTGAGACCATTAGAAGCCCCAAGCTGGCCCTCACGCTTGGAATGGCGGCCATGACCAGGGAATGACGGTAGGCCAATAGATCCCATCTAGAGGTATATATCTTAGTTAAATGGTGAGCTAGTACATGGAAAGGTGGGGAAATGAAGAATTTACCACTTCATACTAGGAAAAAAGAAATTAGCTAAGGTTGTCATTTCTGCGATAATTTTGGCACTGGATAGAGTGAGGTGAAAAGAAATCTGCGGGTCAAGTGAGAGTTGTGGCAGCCAGGAATTTGAGAGAGGTCAAATGTCCTCTCAGGGCTTATTGCATTACAAGGTGAGGATATTGTTTTTGAAGTGCAGGGAACACGAGGTTACGAGGAATTTGGGGCATCAGGGTGGGGGTGGATTATTCTAATGGTGACTGGTTTGGACTCGGCCCAGGGAGTTGGAGACCAAGGGAATTAAGTTTGGAGAGATTCAAATGGCAGGGAGAAAATATAAAGATAGTAGTGGCCGGATGAATTTACATTTGCTGTATTCTAAAAGAAAGGGAAGAGCCAAAATTTGGAATTGCTGAAATGTGGCAATGGTACTCGGTCTGGCCGAGAGCAACTAATGGACACAAATTGGACCGGTGATTTTAGGCATCCTTTGTTGACAAACACGGGTTGGGATCCACTTTGGGTAACAACTGGCATATAAAAGGGAGAAAGAGGGGAATGGAGTCTGATGGCGAATTTTATATTCCACTCCAGCTCGCCATATACCAATACTCTTGGAAACGTAAAGAAAGGAAGGGGAACAAAAGAGAACTTTGTTTTGCGCGTGATTTTATCTAAGCAATAATGATCTGAAAATTTGCGGGACAATGATTTTCTTTGATGGTAACTCTATACTAAGGATCACTTTCCCAGGAATATGAAACACTCTACAAGGGGCTTCAATACACCTTAGAACTAACCAGGGGATGCTACATAACAAAAGTTACGGCGAGGGCTTCTGATGTTACAGTAAATCCCGAAGGTCACCCTTACCTTCCAATCAATGAATGCTTTTTGTGCGTAATCTTAAGAAAAATGAAAAAGAATGGGTTAAAAGTTTGGGGAAAGGAGTGGAATAGAAAAGGAAAAGAAAAGAGAGGAAGTTTATATGAAGCCATGAGGGAAATCAGAAAATTATTGTTCCAAGATAAAAACAATAAAGGTGTGGCAAAAGAAAAGGAGGGGAAGTGGAGATTAAGGTCAAGAAGATTGAGGGAGGAAGAAGCTAAAAAGTTATTAGAAGCATATGTAAATATTTGAAATCTAGATTTTGGATGATAACGGATCCAATTCTTCTTGGCAGGGGCGAAAAAGTAGATATAAAAAACAATGGAATAAGAGAGGTGGTGATGAACAAGGCAAATTCCCCTTTGGCTCCCAACGAGAGATCCAAAATACTTTATAAAAGTGTACCAAGCTCTTTTCAGCAACTATGAAGTAGAAAGTAAGACAATTGAGGACTTCTTTAGGAAGGCGCCTGGGGGCGAAATTAAGACAGGGATATCTGAAAACCCACCGGAGAATAAATTTGAGTTGCCGAAGTCAATGGCGCAGGAAGGAGCGAGATCCCGGATGGATTTCAGCACGTTCCTCGGTGACCCGGGATTCAGGGGAAAATCGCTGAAGGATGATTTCGTAAGTTTATTGAGTGCGTACTTAGAAGCGGGTTTCTACATCCCAACATTAATGCTGGTCACATCGCTTTTGATACCTAAAATTGGGGTGTCAAATAGCATAGGCCCCGGAAGCGTCCTCCAGCCGACCAAATACCACTTACGCCAAGGTAGCCGGCCAGGTCAGCGCTAGCAGGATTTAAAGGCGCCTTATAAAGCGTTATCAATCCATGTCGGTCGCTTTCCTCCCCAGACATATCGCTTGATAGTACATTACCCAGGGCTCTTGAGAAAGGGCCATTGGAACTTAAGTACATTCAGCTAAGAATATGCACGGTACTCAAAAATTTGGATTTCAAAAGAGCATATGGATACTATATTGGCGGGTTCACTTGGAGAAAGCCGCTGGCCCATTTGGGACTATCGAAAAAAGGTGTATCAAAAAAAGTCCTTGGATTCAATTCCAGCGACAACTTGACTTTAATTGTTAATGGTGCCTCTACCGACAAACTCCAAAGTGAAGAGGGTAAAGCCAAAGCGCTGTCCCAGCCCCTCTTTATCTATTTTTATTGTTGCGTAAGTACTCACAAAATTAGTACTACAAATGCAAGACAAAGGAGGATATTCAATCACCGCAACTACCAAAAAGGAAGGGCTTTTTCCTATAAAATATCGCCGACACCTTTAATGCCTTTGGAAAGAAGGAAGGGGAGAGTCTCCAAAAATTTCTTCAGCAATGGAAAGGTTTGGTCTGATTTCTGGAGTTTGTTTGAACAAAAAAAATAAAAAGTGCAATAATATTGGATTACGAGGAGAAAACCATGCAAGGGATTAAAGTTTTAAGTAAAGATGTGCGGTGTACCGTCATATGCCAGGGTATCCCTCCTCGCATAAAAAATTCCTCTTTGAAAAGGCCTCCGTATCCAATAATACAAGGACTAGGATCAAAAAGAAATCGGGGTTCTCATACTCCTCCCTCCCCTGCCCCTGGGCGTAGAATCCAAATAGCAAATGCCGCTATAGAAGCACCTATGTGTATTTTTCCTCTCTCACAATAGGGATAAAGCATCATGGTAAGATTGAAGCAAAGTATCGAAATTCATTTGGCAAGGGGTCTATAAGGTTTTATGTATGGAATGACCCACCCAAGTCTAAGAAAGAAGGTGGGATGGGATGCAAAAGATTTATTTTATGCACAAGCTCCTCAGTCGCTAAGATGATTTGGAGAGCCATATAATAGACATTCTTTTCCCATCCCCAAAACTAGTATATAGGGTAATCGATATACGGAGTCATACCGCTATGCCTACGCCTCAAGCATCACTACCTCGGATTCTCGTGATTCTTCCAAATTCCAACCCCGCCCAAATACATCCTCCATCCTTAGAAGAATGTTTCGTGCTTCTGGAATATGGTCTCTTTATAAGCCTCCAATACTTGACACCAAATCTAAAGGATACCTTTTCGCATCCGCATTGTTGATAGCCAAAATAACCCACCGCCTCTAAATGCATTCTAAGTACATGCAAATGGAAATCAAGCCGATTAAGGCAGAGATTTGAGATCTCTCGATGAAACACACGCTGGAAATCCTCGAAGTAGTAGTCGAAGTTGACCAAAGGATCAAATCTAGACGATTGATCTACAAAGTAGTTTTGGAGAAAAATTGTATTACGTGGATGAGTTAGTAATCGCTGGCATTTAAAGGGTAAAGAAATATATGACGGTGAAGTCCGAATCCACAAAGTTTTAATCGCCTGAAAACCCTCTAAGCAACTCTACTTTGAATTGTGAGGAATAGACATCAAGTGTTAGCAGTGAAAAGGATGGAAGCCGCCAATGCAAACAAAATTAAGATCTCAGTGGCTGGATTCCCTACTAATCTAATTGTTGCAGAGGATAAATCAAATGAAATTCCCTATGTCGATTGTATGCTTATAGGAAAGCTACTATTGTGGTATTTCCCCTTCCTAAGACTCGCAAAGCATACAAAAGAAGATCTTTAGATCTTGCTAATACGTACTTATGTACTAACAAACGCACAAGCCTAAGTGGCAAGAAATATTTTATAATATTTATTGATGATAATAAAGCGTAAGAGCAAAATGCTATTTTCTATTTCACGCTTCAGGAGTCAGTTAAAAGCAATACCGCCAAACCTCTTTTGAAGGAGTGCTCAGACGCTATATTACGCTAGAACATTATTCCGCCTCTAGTCAAAGGAAACTACGTGCTTTTGGTTGCTTAACATATGCACATGTTCCAAAGGAAAACAAAACAAGCCGGATGACCGAAATTCTCTGGATAACCCAAGCATGCTTGATATGATGATAACCTCAAAAAGGCCTAGATGTTATAATGCATCCCTCAAAAAAGGAAGGTTATCAAGTAAATAGAGATGTGATCTTGGATGAAAGAGTTTTATGCTTCCGATGCTATTTGAAAACCCGATAATCGAGAAAAGAAGGAGGGAAAAGGATACGTAAGTATTTAATAATGGATATTTAGATGATGATGATGTAATTTAATGATGCTAACAAATCTATTGTACAAATAATATCTAGAACCAAGAAGCCGAGGCTGCCAGTTGAGAAACTTACTGGAGCACTGAAAACCTCGCTTTGAGTCTTTATCAAGCACGCTTCTAGACCTATACAAGACAAAAACAAATCGCATGCAAGCTTAAATACTACGTAATGAATTGCTGTAAGTCTTGAAATTCAAGTAGATGTATAGGGTAGAAGTCTAAGGTTAAAGGAAAATGCGAAGGATACCGACAATGCGTAAAACATTGATAAATAATAGGAAATGGCTGATGGTCAGTGGATGCTAATATTTCGTGATTTTATTTGGAAGCCATAAATGCGATGACTCGCTAAATGGATATAGAAACAATGGAAAATGAAATAGCCTTTAAATGGACATATCTATGATGTTGTTGATTTACCGTAAGGCAAAACATTGTAGGAAACAACAAAGGGATTTTTAAGTTGCCCCTAGGGGCAATCCTCGTTTATGGGTTTTTTAGGATATTCATGGTATATACCTAAAGATATGCCCAGAATATACCAAAAATCAAAACCCCGCCGTAGTTTCGGAATGCTAGGTCTCGCTTGCTGGGCCGCCGCGTCCTGTACTCTCAACCTGGCGCATGTATGGGAGGATGGAGCCACCTGCCATGAGAAACGATGAGTCGAAAAGGATATGCGCCCCCTGCTTCTTTGGTCCCAAGAAAATGACATGTGCTGGGGCCGGAATACAAACTTTCATTCACCCTTGCGCGTTTTAAAGATTTAACGTAAGTCCACTATAATAGGGGTGGGCTTACTACTGTTCATTTCCGATCAGAGCACAAAGGAGATGGAGTGTAAGATAAAGTCATACATAGTGACACACTTTTGGCCATCAAAGCCGGGTTCTTACATTTAGATTGTACTGCGCCGAGAACTCGCTTCCTCAGCAGCAGGAGAGATCGCGACGCTAAGAATCCGAAGGTAGGCTATAGCATGCTTACTGCTGCCATTTTGGTCATACCTTTGTCTCGCTATGGCATCAAACCTGGGTGTGTGGATATTTCCCCGGATGCAAAGCGGTGTTCCCGAGGGAGTCACGTTCTTAGTATCCGTGGTCAAAGATCAATGGAGTCATGTTGTTTCCATAACAAAACACGTAATTCTCTCCCTCGTTCCGGATGATGGATGTGTATCTCTCGCGGGAGTATTATGCTGATGAAGCCCGCCAAGATTTATTGCAAAACATGCATGGTTTATCTCTCAAGCACTTTACGCATTATTATTGCTAGGGAACCGGGCTCACTGCCTTTTGTTTAGACTGCCTTCTGGGAAAACTAATGATGCAGCTCTGGCCTTCCTCGATTGCGTGAATATGGGTTGCCATGATTGACAACCTAGACCTAAACCGGTAGCGACTTTCTTTATCTTCATGCCTTTGGTATCAAGAATGGTATATTCTTAAGTATTAAAACAACCGAATACCGTGCCATTGTCCCTAATATGGCTATTATGAAGTATTGGCAAGTGCAAAAAATGTAATTTTGAGTGTATAATTCTTCCAACATGGTCAGTACGCTATAGTAACAATACGTAAACCGGAACAAAGTACAACAA